>CM053030.1:142855926-142876157 GCA_028564925.1 Lithobates sylvaticus
CCTCAAAGTATGATTCCATAAAACCAGATTGTTTTTCGAATATAAATACCATACTACGTATTTTGTAATTTGTGTACGAAATTCAATTCCGATTCGTACGAAATACAAATTTTCGTTAGATTCATAAACTTCCTGTTTTTTAAACGTTTCTGTTAATTTGTATCCGAAATTCGTAAACAAAATTTTGTATTTCGTACTTGGGGACCTGGGTCCTGCCCCAGGGGACATGTATCAATGCAAAAAAAAGTTTTAGAAACGGACGTTTTTTCGGGAGCAGTGATTTTAATAATGCTTAAAGTGAAACAATAAAAGTGTAATATTCCTTTAAATTTCGTACCTGGTGGGTGTGTATAGTATGCCTGTAAAGGGGCGCATGTTTCACGTGCTTAGAACTGTCCCTGGCACAAAGTGTAATTTCTGCAGGAAAAAAAGCATTTAAAAGCACTCGCGGCTATAATGAATTGTCGGCTCCCCGTAATACAGAGAACAGTCATTGAAGTCATTGATAAAAAAAAAGCGTGGGGGTCACCCCAAATTCAATTACCAGGCCTTTCAGGTCTGGTATGGATATTAAAGGGAACCCCGGGTCAAATTAAAAAAAAAAAAAATTACCCGGGTCTGGTATGAATTTTAAGGGGAACTCCACGCCAAATTCCCCCAAAAATCCATACCAGACCCTTTATCCGAGCATGCAACCTGGCAGGAGGCCGCAGGAAAAGAGGGGGGACGAGAGAGCGCCCCCCCCTTCCTGAACCGTACCAGGCCATATGCCCTCAACATTGGGAGGGTGCTTTGGGGGTAGCCCCCAAAGCACCTTGTCCCCATGTTGATGAGGACCAGGGCCTCATCCCCACAACC
This sequence comes from Lithobates sylvaticus, assembly GCA_028564925.1. NCBI lineage: Eukaryota > Metazoa > Chordata > Amphibia > Anura > Ranidae > Lithobates > Lithobates sylvaticus. The sequence continues at coordinate 142,856,785 of CM053030.1, forward strand.
CTGGCCGGTGTTTGTGGGGGTCTACGGGCGGGGGCTTATCGGAATCTGAAAGCCCCCTTAAACACAGGGACCCCTGTGTGAAATGGTAAGGGGGTACTGAGGCCTGTGGATGTTTTCCGCTGGCGCCACCTTGACACTGCTTCCCCTCCATCGCTTGCATTGTGAAGAAGTCAGTGAGTTTGTTATGCCACGTACACACGACCGGACTTTCCGACAGTCTAGGTCCGACGGTTTTTCCGACGGACTTTCGGCAGACTTCCGTTGGACTTTTCGAACTAACAGACTTGGACACACACAATCACAACAAAGTCCGACGGATTCATACGTGATGACGTACGACCAGACTAGAATAAGTTAGTTTATAGCCAGTAGCCAATAGCTGCCCTAATGTCGGTTTTCGTCCGTCGGACTAGCATACAGACGAACAGATTTTTCTATAGGAACTGGTTCCGTCAGGAAAAAAATAAAACATGTTCTATTTCTAAAGTCCGTCTGATTTTTCGACAGCAAAGGTCCGATGAAGTCCACTCGCAATCGAATTGTCTGACAGATTCGTTCCATCGGACCTTTGCTGTCAAAGTCCGGTCGTGGGTACATGGCATTAGGGTATCGGTCTTCCTTTCTTTTGCGGGATTGCATCGGACGGTCTCCTCCAGTGAAGTGGCGCTCTGTGGTGACTTCTGATGTGCCATGTCTCACTGGCAAAGTCACTCTGTCCCCGGTCTCTAGTCAGAGCTTTCGGTTTAAGCGGCCATCACGACCGCGTGCAAGCCACGCCCCACAGATTTTTTTCTTTAAGGGGCAGAAGTACAATCTGGATATGGTTTCTGTGAACAAGCAGATTTTCCGAAAAGATGAGAATGTCATGCAGATAGATGACAACAAACTGATAAAGCAGATCAATGAAGATCTCATTGGCAAAGTTTTGGAACACAGCTGGGGCATTACACAGACCAAAGGGCATAACCAAGTATTCATAATGCCCATCTCTAGTGTTAAATGCTGTTTTCCATTCACCCCTCCTGATCAGATTGTACACACCCCTGAGATCCAACTTAGGGAAAATGGAGGCGCCTTTCAATCTGTCAAACAGTTCTGGTATTAAGGGTAAGGGGTATTGTTTTTTGATTGTCAGAGCATTTAAGCTTCGAAAGTTAATGCAGGATGTTAAGGTCCCATCCTTCTTGGCTACAAAATAGAACCCTGCTCCTGCAGGGGATGGGGATTCCCGAATGAACCCTCTCTTTAGATCCTCTGCAACATACTCAGACATGGCCTGGGTCTCCGCAATGGACAAGGGAAAGGTCCGGCCCCTGGGCAGGGTTGGGAAGGCCCCAGAAAAAGGTCAATGGCACAATCAAATGGCCTGTGAGGAGGAAGTACCTCAGCCAATTTTTTACAGAATACATCCCAGAACTCACTATATGCAGCAGGAAGAGCAGGAGATACTGATGTGTTGGCCACAGGAATTCTCTCTTTTGGGGCAACCTTGAGTAGGCAGGAAGAGAAACAAGAGGGACCCCAAGCCAGGATCTGCCCAATAGTCCAATCAATGTGTGGAGAATGGAGCTGTAACCAAGGAAGGCCCAATACAATGGGGGTTGAGGCTTTAGGTAGCACGAGAAAGGATATCTACTCCTGGTTGAGTACCCCTATAGACATCTTGACCGGGAGGGTCTGGAAGGAGATGGGTCCCCCAAGAAGAACTGTACCATCAATCGCTGAGACCACCACCTGAGTGGTGAGAGGTGAAAGAGGAATTTTCATGGAAAGTTCCCCAGTCCATGAAATTTCCAGCAGCTCCGGAATCCAGGTAGGCCGCGACTGCATGAGGGGAAGCATTGACATAGAGATCAAAAAGAAGGAGACGAGATGATGAAGGTGATTTCCCTGGGTCCAATTTGCCACCTTCCAGATGTATTAGACCCAGATTTCTTAGACAGAGAGAGCAGGTGTCCTGAAAATTACCCTTGCTCCCACAGTAGAAACACAAGCCCAGAGTTCTGTGCCTAACACGCTCTTCAGGAGGTTACCTAGTTCAGTCCAGCTGCGTAGGTTCCACAGCTGGTGAGGGATGCCCCACTCATCGAGGAGAGGGGAGCTCGGGCTGGCTAAGAACCATGGATTACTGACGCCTTTTCTCTAGGGTCCTCTCCTGGAAGCGAATATCGATCTGATTGCAGAGGGAGAGGACATCATCCAGACCTGAGGGAATGGTTCTTCCTGCCAACTCATCCTTGACTCGGTTAAAGGTTGTAACAAGGTCTCATTATTGCAACTCAGCAGTTAAAATGCGAAAGTGAAGGGCATACTGTCCCACCGAAGTAGACTCTTGATGGAGACATAAAAGGGCACTGGCCGCGGAAGAGACATGGCCTGGTCCCTTGAAAATATTCCGAAAAGAGTTTCAGGAAGCTAGACAAGCTGGAGACCACTGGATCATTCCTCTCCCACAGAGGGGCAGCCCAGGCTAAAGCCTCATTGGTCAGGAGGGAGATCATATAGGCTACTCTTGCCCAGAGGAAAAGTTTTGAGGCTGGAGCTCAAAATGTATGGTGCACTAACTAAGGAACCCCCTGCAGGCCTTGGAGTCACCAGAAAAATGATAATGAGCTGGTAGATGCACAAATTTGTGCTAGAGACCTAAGCAGAGTAGGTACAACTGCTGGCTGTGATTAAGGTTGTTGAACCTGGGAACCAAAGGGCATAACCAAGTATTCATAATGCCCATCTCTAGTGTTAAATGCTGTTTTCCATTCACCCCTCCTGATCAGATTGTACACACCCCTGAGATCCAACTTAGTGAAAATGGAGGCGCCTTTCAATCTGTCGAACAGTTCTGGTATTAAGGGTAAGGGGTATTGTTTTTTGATTGTCAGAGCATTTAAGCCTCGATAGTCAATGCAGGGTCTTAAGGTCCCATCCTTCTTGGCTACAAAAAAGAACCCTGCTCCCGCAGGGGATGGGGATTCCCGAATGAACCCTCTCTTTAGATCCTCCGCAACATACTCAGACATGGCCTGGGTCTCCGTAATGGACAAGGGATAGGTCCGGCCCCTGGGCAGGGTTGCGTAAGGAACAAGGTCAATGGCACAATCAAAAGGCCTGTGAGGAGGAAGTACCTCAGCCAATTTTTTGCAGAATACATCCTGGAACTCACTATATGCAGCAGGAAGAGCAGGAGATACTGATGTGGTGGCCACAGGAATTCTCTCTTTTGGGGCAACCTTGAGTAGGCAGGAAGAGAAACAAGAGGGACCCCAAGCCAGGATCTGCCCAATAGTCCAATCAATGTGTGGAGAATGGAGCTGTAACCAAGGAAGGCCCAATACAATGGGGGTTGAGGCTTTAGGTAGCACGAGAAAGGATATCCACTCCTGGTGGAGTACCCCTATAGACATCTTGACCGGGAGGGTCTGGAAGGAGATGGGTCCCCCAAGAAGAACTGTACCATCAATCGCTGAGACCACCACCTGAGTGGTGAGAGGTGAAAGAGGAATTTTCATGGAAGATGCAGTTCCCCAGTCCATGAAATTTCCAGCGCTCTGGAATCCAGGTAGGCCGCGACTGCATGAGGGGAAGCGTTGACATGGAGGAGCACAGAAAGAAGGAGACGGGATGATGAAGGTGATTTTCCTGGGTCCAATATGCCACCTTCCAGATGTATTAGACCCAGATTTCTTAGACAGAGAGAGCAGGTGTCCTGAAAATTACCCTTGCTCCCACAGTAGAAACACAAGCCCAGAGTTCTGTGCCTAACACGCTCTTCAGGAGGTTACCTAGTTCAGTCCAGCTGCGTAGGTTCCACAGCTGGTGAGGGATGCCCCACTCATCGAGGAGAGGGGAGCTCGGGCTGGCTAAGGACCATGGAGTACTGACGCTAGGGTCCTCTCCTGGAAGCGAATATCGATCTGATTGCAGAGGGAGATGACATCATCCAGGCCTGAGGGAATGGTTCTTCCTGCCAACTCATCCTTCACTCTGTTAGAGAGGCCTTGTAAAAAGGATGCAAGTAAGGCCTCATTATTCCAGCTCAGCAGTTAAAATGCGAAAGTGAAGGGCATACTGTCCCACTGAAGAAGACTCTTGACGGAGACGTAAAAGGGCACTGGCTACGGAAGAGACACGGCCTGGTTCCTCAAATATTCCGGAAGAGTTTCAGGAAGTTAGACAAGCTGGAGACCACTGGATCTTTCCTCTCCCTCAGAGGGGGAGCCCAGGCTAAAGCCTTGTTGGTCAGGAGGGAGATAATATAGTCTACTCTTGCTCAATCAGAGGAATAGTTTTGAGGCTGGAGCTCAAAATGGATGGTGCACTGACTAAGGAACCCCCTGCAGGCCTTGGAGTCACCAGAAAAATGATAAGGAAACCCCTGCAGTCACCAGAGAAATTACGCCAGCTGCAATTGAGGTTGTTGAACCTGGGATCCAATGGAGGCCTGAAGCTGTTCAAAACGGGAGGCCAAACCTTTGCAGGAATTGCATCACTTGGGTTTGATTAGACTCCTGTGTCTCGAGTCTGCAGACTACGCCCTGCAGCTGATCAACGGCAGGTAGCGGCACATCAGCTGGGTCCATGGCTCGAGCAAACTGTCAGGTCACCTGAGGCCAGGTGACAGATGCACACTGTTGGGGTCAGGAGTGCACTGCTAAGTTAGTGGACCCTATGGCTGACTGCTGTGGATGGAACTCTGGGTGGTTCAGGAAAGCAGGTCCACTGGAGCACCAACACGGATCTCAATGGGAGCAAGAGCATAAGATTCCCCAGGGCGCAGAGTCTAAGAGCCAGCAGGTGTAGACCAGATCCTCTAGTGGTGAGGATGGACTGCGCTGCAACTGGCTCCAGATCGCGGCCCCCAGGGTCTCCCAGCTCACACTCACGGTAGGCTACAGGAGGATAGAGTGGAAGCAGAAACCCAGGACAACAAGCTATAGTCAGGAGATGAACCAAAGGTCGTGGAAACTAGCAGACAAGGATAGACAGAGAACATGCCAAAGGTCAGGGTAACAAGCAGGCAGGGATAGTCAAAGAACAAGCCAAGATCGGTAACAGAAACAGACGTAGAACACACGGCAAGCAGGAGACAGGAAACCAAACACACAATATTGCTCGGGCAAGGCAGGCTTGGACAGCACAGTGTTAAATAGTGTATCCTGTAGAGGCTAGGGTGGAGCCATGCTGAGGGAAGATTACTTAACCATGCAGGTGTGAGAGTGCAGGCCCAAGGCTGACACACAGACCAGGTAAGCAGACAGACAGGGCATGAAGGTATTACTGGTGATTCATGACTGTGTCTGTGAGAGGGGAGAGAGACAACCAGTGTTGCTGCAGGCAGGCAGAGTGCTTAGATTGATACAGGACTCAGGTAAGTATTTGGGGAAGGGGGTGGGGGGAACAACTAGTCAAAGTATTTTTTTGCCTTAATGCAGGTAATATATTAACTACTTGCCGATCGTATAACTTACATATACAGCTTCAAAGTGGCAATGCTGCACAGGATCATGTACCTAGTAAGGGTAGGGAACATGCATGTGGGCCGCCGGAAGCCGCTCCCGTTGTGATTATACACAGTGGGAGCTGATCAGTGGGTACCGCAGTACAGCAATGCGCTGTACTGTCAGTAGGGAAGGCATTTATCCTGTGTTCCTGCAAAGCAGGAACATGGATCCATGCATCCCCTTAGTAAAAGCACCTCCCACAGTACACAAAATCACTAGCTAGGCACCCAGTTAACCCTTTGATCACCCCTGTTAACCCCCTTTCCAGTGACCGTGCATATTATTTAGCACTGATCACTGTATTAGTGTCACTAGTCCTAGTCCTAGTAATTATAGAGGAAATTCAGATACAAAATGCCTTTGCAAACCCAGTTATTTCCTTTAAAAGTATTGTTGTCAAACTCATTCTGCTGTACATAACCTATGCAGAGAGCAGAACTGTGGGAGGGACCCAGCAGGCCCACCCAGTGCAGGCTGCCTGCAGAAAACTAGGAATGTATACAACATACACTGCAGCAGTGACTGGTCTGTTTTACAGAAAGCTCCTGTACAAAGGTATAGTTTCATAATGAGTTTCTGCACAGGTCTGGAAGAAATACACAAATATTAAAGTAAGAATGCATGTACTTCTTGTACTTTGGCAATATCCTGGAGTTTAGTTTTAAATAAGAAGTACAATAAGGGGATTTTTAATTGCATTTTCTTGTGGTCATTGACGTATTTAATGTTAGAGAGTGATTGAAAATGCAAAGTAACTCAGAATAACCAATCATAAATGATCTTTACTTGTCTGATTAGGGTGTTAAACTGATAATAAATCTGGACTGATTGCAGTGTTTAGGGTTTTGACATTGATATGTGAGCACGTTCTTTTATTTATTAAGACAAAAGAGCTAATGTGGAAGGTGTAAAATCGATGAAAGAAATATAATTGATTACTAAGATTTATGGTTAAGACCTTATTATACAAGTGCATTTTCTTATTTAACCGATTCAGCACCGGGTGATTTTACCCCCCTTCCTTACCAGAGCACTTTTTGCGATTCGGCACTGCGCCGCTTTAACTGACAATTGCGCGGTCGTGCGACATTGCACCCAAACAAAATTGACTCCTTTTTTTCCCACAAATAGAGCTTTCGTTTGGTGGTATTTGATCACCTCTGCGGTTTTTATTTATTGCGCCATAAACAAAAAAAGAGGGACAATTTTGAAAAAAACACAATATTTTTTACTTTTTGCTATAATAAATATCCAATTTTTTTGAAAAAAAAACTAAATTTTTTACTCAGTTTAGGCCGATATGTATTCTTCACATATTTTTGGTAAAAAAATCGCAATAAGCATTTATTGATTGGTTTGCGCAAAAGTTTATAGCGTTTACAAAATAGGAGATAGATTTTATTGCATTTTTATTTTTTTTTACTAGTAATGCGGTGATCTGTGATTTTTTTTCGTGACTGCGACTTTGCGGCGGACACTTCGGACACTTTTGACACATTTTTTTGGACCATTCACATTACACAGCGATCGTTGCTATAAAATTGCACTGATTACTGTGTAAATGTGACTGGCAGGGAAGGGGTTAACACTAGGGGCGCTGCAGGGGTTAATATATGTTCCCTGCAAGTGATTCTAACTGTGGGGGAGGGGACTCACAAAGGGGAGGAGACCAATCGGTGTTCCTCTGTATTGGGAACACACCATCGGTCTCCTCTCCAGTGACAGGACATGGAGCTGTGTGTTTACACACACAGCTCCATGGTACTGCTGTTTTCACGGGCAATCGCGGGTTCCCGGCTGACATCGCGGCCGCCGGACACGAGCACCGGTTCCCGAGCGACGCAGTGGGTGCGCACGCATGCCGCGGGTGGCGCACGCGCACCCCCTAGACGGCCGGGAATAGGAGGACGTCATATGACGTCCACCCAGGATGGGAGATCCACCTTGTGGACGTCATATGTCTATAGGTGGGTATTGAAGTGGTTAATAATGCAAAAAGGAAATATGGAAGGTGCAAAAACCCATAACAACCAAACAAAAATCATCATTCAATGTTCCCATTGTTCCAAACTAGCAGGCAGTTCAGTCCACTAATGGGAAGCAGAAACTTTCATAATGCTAAAAAGAAACTGTTCCATTGCTGTTATATATTCTAAATGTAAACGGCTGTTATAAATTTAATAAAGTTGTCTTAGATATCATTGATTGAGCTGACTCTAATACCAGGCTCCTTTTTAAAGAAGGACATTTTTTGGTCTTTTTTTTAAAATAGCGGATATTAATTTTCTACTTGTGAGGAAAAAGAAAGCACAGTGATCTGATCTCTTTATTAATGTGATTACCATACAGTAATAATAACACAATGATATTTAATTATACTTAACTTTGTATGTGTGTGTAAGAAAACAAGAAATAGTTAAAATATTCTTGGTCATAAAAATAGTTTGCTTAGCTGAGAAAATTGTCAAAGTGGACCATGCAATTTGCCACAACTAAGCTCTATAGAGGAGATCCATATCCTTTTTTTTTTTTTTGGTGCCACTTCAGCAAAACTTATATATAGGACTTACGTCAGCAGCGCCAATTTCACTGTCCCATGTGAGTCTTATCATCATTGTGGCTTACCCTTTTCCATATTTATATATTCAAAAAAGGAATTTATATCTTTATAGAGTAAAAAAGCTATTCATACACAATTTAAAGAATTTAATCCTAATCAGTGCTAATATCTCCAAGTGTTATATTATCCCCATTTGGTTTTGCGCCCCCTATACACCTCCCTCCCTCCCCCCCCCCGGTTGAGACTTATATTCTATTATAGTTGTAGTCCAGGGTCCCCACAACTTCTGGAATTTTTTATAGTTTCCCTGTTTAATGAAGTATACTCTCTCGTTGCCTATTGTTAAATTCATGTTTTTTAGCCAAATCTCTGATGTCGGGGGAGATTTGGACTGCCAATGTTGGGCGATCAGTTTTCTAGCCTGGAATAGAGCCCTTAAGGCCGAGTCGACAACAATTTTTGTAACAGTCCCCTGTTCAAAAAGGCCCAAGAGACATGTTCTAGCCGTTGGCTCTAGATTTAAATCCAATATTTTATTAATTTCCTTGATTATGTTAGTCCAATATCTGAAGAGCTTCGGACATTTCCAGAGCATATGGCTAAAATCTCCGGGCAGTCCACATCTGGGGCAATGGTCGTTTTCCCGCCATCCCAGTCTAAACATTTTTTTAGGAGTATAATATACTCTATGTAGAAAGTAAAGATGCGATATTTTATGTGAGGGGGAGATTGAGACCCGTTTTACTTGGCCAAGGACCCGATCCCATTCCGCTGGTGATAAAGGGCCAACCTCTCTCTCCCATATTGGCCTGATCTTCCTTGGTCCACTTTTATCCATAGTTCTCTCCCCTAGCTTGGCATAGAGCCCAGAAATTACCCCCTTCGATGGTTCCAATAACACCATATGAGACAAGGTGGTAATTTGTATCCATTGCGGCGCCTGCCGTCCAAATTGCGTCTGGGCTGCATGCCTTACCTGGAGAAATTTATAAAACGTGTCATTAGATAGGGAGAAATCCTGCTTTAACTCAGCAAATGTTTTCATATTGTTGCCGGAAAAAAGTTGCCTTACCCGCGTGAGACCATGATTTACCCAGTGCTGGGGTGCCCTAATTTTAGCTAATTCTTGTAAATTGTTGTTGTTCCATAAGGAAGCTAGTTATGATATGCCCTGATACCCTAGCATGATTTTTGCTATTTGCCAAGTCTTTATTACTAGCTTTACCGTTGGGCAACGTGTGGAAAAGGAACTAGCCTCAAGGGCTTCTATAAGTGTACCATGTGGACATCCTATCAGCATCAGATTTGAAACTGTACCTGTAGAAGACCCCCTCCCTGCTAGATGTTGCAGCTGGGATGCCAAAAAGTATCGTCTGGGGTGTGGGACCGTCAACCCCCCCCCCCCCCCTCAAAGGGCAGCTGAAGTGTGGACAGTGCAATTCTAGGCTGACATTTTTTCCAGATCAGGTCTCTAAAAAGAGAATCTAAACCATTTCTGCCCAATCCACACGGGTGAATTATGAAGAAAATATAATATCTGGGGGAGCCAAATCATTTTAAGAAGATTGCATCGTCCGGCGACCGATAGAGGGAGACGGCCCCACACCTCGGCCTTATGTTTCAATTTTATTAATAGCGGGGCTAAATTATTTTCAAGGTACCTATTTGTGTCTTTAGAAATCCAGATCCCGAGGTACTTCAATTTGTCAACTATCTTGAAGGTAAATTCATGGGGATTTATATCTGGTGAAATTGGGTCTATTAGAAGGAGAGCTGATTTATCCCAATTGATAGTCAATCCGGAAATCTTACCGAATTCTCCCACCATCTTTATTGCTGCTTTCAGTGAAGTTTGAAGGTCTGCCAGATAGAACAGGACATCGTCAGCAAATAATGCTATCTTCTCTTCGTATACACCCCTCCTAAAACCTCGTATCTCCCCATTGGCCCTAACTGCAATAGCCAATGGCTCTATTGCCAAATAGAAAAGAAGAGGGGAGAGGGGACACCCCTGTCTAGTTCCTCTTTCCAACTGAAATAGGTCGGAATGTTCATTATTAATTTTTATTTTTGCTCTTGGGTTAGTATAAAGTAATCTTACCCACTTAATAAAGTTTGGTCCGAAGCCAAATTTTCCCAAGGTTTTAAAAAGATAGGCCCATTCAAGGCTATCAAATGCCTTAGCAGCATCTAATGCCAAAATGGCCCTTGAGCCTTTATTGTCTATTGGTAGTTGTATATTCAAGTAGGTCCTACGAATATTAATGCTAGTCGATCTCGCCGGGATAAACCCAGACTGGTCCGGGTGTACAAGATTATGTATACAAGTGTTCAATCGGGCAGCCAGCACTTTGGCCAAGATCTTAACGTCGGCGCACAGCAAAGAAATTGGGCGGTATGAAGCGGGGTCCGTGGGGTCTTTTCCCTCCTTTGGGATAACAACAATAGTTGCCTCCGTCATCGAAGCAGGAAGAGACCCCACGGAGAACGCCTGGTTCAATGTTTTAAGCAATTCCGGCAATACAATTTCCCCGTATTTTTTATAAATTTCAATTGGAAGCCCATCCGGGCCTGGTGACTTCGAGTTTGACATCCCAGCCACCACATCCCGTAACTCCTGTAGTGTAATTGGAGCATCCATTAGCTGTCGATCAGCTTCGGACAGAATAGGAACATTTATATTATCTAAAAATAGCTCAGTTTCCCCCGTATCTGCATCTATCTGAGATTTATATAAGGACATATAGAAAATCGCTAAATGTTTTCATTATGTTCGTGGGATCCAAGGATATGTCTCCCTGAATAGTTCTAATTGCCAAGACTGGTGAAGGGGACATGTTTGCTTTGACCAGCAAGGACAACATGCGACCAACTTTCTCCCCTTCTCCAAAATGTATTTGTCTCTGAGTTATACGTTTGTCCTCGCTGATCCTAATGCTAACTAGTTTATAATCTTGCTGCTTTTCTAGCCACTTGTTCTGGGTTTCTGTATTTGGATTGAGAATATATTCTTGTTCTGCCAGCATTACGGCCCTTTTTGCTTCCTGCTCCCGTTTCCGCGACTTACTCTTAACTCTTGCAATTTGTTGTATAAGGAGGCCCCTGAGATAGGCCTTCAAAGAATCCCAAACCACCCCCGCAGGGGCCGTTCCTGTATTAATAGCAATAAATTCTTTTAGGGCAAACTTTAGTTCCTCAGGGTTATCAATCAAATCCAACCAAGCTGGATTTATTTTCCATTCCCTGCAATGGGGCCTTCTCCCAACTTTCATTGCAAGTATTAAAGGCGAGTGGTCGGAAACTCCCCTGGGAGCATAGTCAATTGCGTCTATCAGGGGAAGGGCGTTGGAGTTGACAAAGGCCATATCCAGTCTGGATAGTGTCAAAAAGGAGCTTGAGAAGCAGGAGTATTGCCTCTCAAGCGGGTGTATTAGTCTCCAAGCTTCCATTAGTCCAGTTTCTGACAAAAAACGGGCTAATCTGCCCTCCTCCCCCCGACCCATTTGAGGTGGCGCTGGGAACCTATCAATAGATTTGTCTAGGACCTCGTTATAGTCCCCCATAGCTATCACTGGGACCCCCACTTTGTCTGTTATAAATGCAATTAATTCATAGAGGATCTCCAGTTTAAATGGCGGTGGTACATAAATATTTGCTAGAACTAGTGGTCTGTCTTCAATTGAGCAATATAGAAAGACATAGCCACCCATTGGATCTATTTGTACCTTATAACAAGAAAATTGTATTCCCCTTCCTATTAAAATACTCACTCCTCTTGAGTATGAAGAATATACGGAGTGGTACTGAGCCTGGAATTTCCGGCCGCGCAGCAATGGGACCGTATCCTGCGTTAAATGTGTCTCTTGTAGGCATAGGACTCCTAACCCCCTATCCTCAAAAAGTGATAACACCAAGGCTCTTTTTGACGGGTCCCCCAGGCCCCGGACGTTCCAGGAGATCAAATCAAGCTTTTTTGCCTGCATGTGTACTTATATTTCGGTATATAATGAATAGTAAGTGAAGGTGAACTAGGCAACGAGAGTAGTATTACATCATATGGGTCACCATAATTGAAAAATGTAGTTCCATTTAGGGAATTACTAATAAAAAAGAAAAAAAAAAAAAAAAAAAAAACAAAACCCATAGAAGAGCAAAAAAGATAGAAAAAAGAAAGGGATAGGAGGGGAATGGGCCCCAGATCCCCGGCGGTCCGTCCCCTCCCCCCTCAGCCCCTGTAAGTGAGATCTATAAATATATTTCCTATTAAGCCCCTGTGTCATAACATATATTAGTGCTAGCGACATATGTGAAAGAAAATTGCTCCAAAGAGCACAATGATAACCAAACATTTTTACTACATAGAACCCCGTTCCTTGACTTATATTATTGCATCCATTTACATGCTTCCCCCTATCAATTCTTGTGCTTGAATCTATTTTAAGTGACACATGTGTATTGAAAATCTGTACCTTGTGCTCAACCTTTAATCCAGCCCACCCTTTATCCCTTAACCCCTTCCCACCCTTCTCTCCCCTCCCCCCTACCTTTTCCTTACGCCTTCCCCCCCCTCCACCCTTCCCTCCCCTCCCTGGCCCATCAGGGCAACCCCTAGCGGGTATATTCGTGACCTTTCCCCTTACCTCTCTTCCACCCCCATAATCTCTCTGTATTAAAGTGATCAGTGCAAATACAAACATAATTAGGGGGCCTATCTGCCCTCTCCCATCCATAACTTCATTCATCTAACCTTGCCCATTTCCAATGGGCTCTCTCTAATTTCCCCTCCACCCGTGATCTCTCTCCAAGTTTAAAAAAAAAAAAAAAAAAAAAAAAACACCCAGAAGGGCGGTAAGGATATAGCCCTCCTTCCTTATAAGTCCTTTTTGTTATCCTCTAGCCATTGCGCTGCCTCGTTGGGGGAGTTAAAAAAAAAAAGTCCTGTCGAAAGCCATGACTCTCAACCGAGCAGGGTATAAAAGGGCATAGTGTATCTTGTAGTTAATCATGGTGCGTTTAATTGAGGTAAATTCAGCTCTGCGTTTCTGTAGGTCTGGGGAGAAGTCCGGATATAGTGACACTTTAGCGCCCTGAAACCTAATATCCCCCACCTCCCTTGCTCGCCGTAGCAGGGTAACCTTGTCATAATAGTTTAAGATTTTGAGTATTATTGGCCTAGGGCGATCTCCCTCCCTTTGAGTTCTAGCAAAAATGCGGTGTGCGCGTTCAATAGCGAATAGGGGGGTAAAAGATGATCCTCCAAAAATCTCCCCAAACCAAGTCTCCAAGAACTTGATTAGATTAGGACCCTCCGTTCGTTCAGGAAGGCCAATTAGCCTAATATTATTTCTACGACTTCTATTTTCCATGTCGTCCAATTTAGCGACTTGTGCATTTATTGTATCTTTAAGCCATTGAATTTCGCTTTTAGCCGGGGTCAATTCATCTTCTATGGAGCTTACCCTCCCCTCCAGATCTGTGATGCTTTGTACCGTTCTGCTTAAATCATGTTTTATGGAGACTAGTTCATCCTTAATACTTTTTAGTTGGTTATCAAAATTTGAGATTGAGTCTTTGCAGTCATTTATTGCGTTAAGTACCTCCCTAAGTGTGGGTTCTCCCTCCATTACTACCACAATCTTTTCTGGAGCTGTCGCAGCAATTGGCGCAGAAATGGGAGGTGCATTTACCTCAGGATTCATGGTGGTTGATAGAGTTTTTGATCCTCCTGCACCCTTATTTATGGATTTTTTAGAAACAGTTGAGGTGGATAGGTTGGCAGTTGAGTTAAGGGCTGTACCCCCCTGGCTCTTTCTATCCAGCGGAGGATTCCTTTGGTCCTTAACCTGGGGAGCCTCTTGATGCGAATTCAACCTATTTGGTGAAGCGGGTGCTGAGTGTGCATATTTCTCTAATTTGATGGCAGTAGCTATTGCGATTTGGTTGTTTTTCTCCTTTGTAGAACGTGTGTTCTGCATCCCTTCCTGAGGAGGGTGCTCTTCTGGGGATTTTTTCCTTGACATGGCAACCTTGCTAAGCAAAGTGGGACTATCCCCCTTGCCTAACCCCGTCTACTTAGCCGCCTATTATCTATTGTAATTGGAGTTCAAGCTCCAAGCTTCAAAGGGTAGATTACAAGCGGTGATTATTAATCGCTGACGAGTCATGTCAGTTCCCCTACGCCTTATTTGCTCGAAAGGAGCTAGACCGTTATCGCTTTTAAGATATTAACGATGATGGTATTGATAGCTTAATGATAGGAAATAAAGGGCCACCAGGGGCCTTGGGTTCGTATAGGTTAATCGCACCAATTCTAGGTAGTAGTAGTCAGGGATAACGGGGAAATAAAAAAAAAAAAAAAAAATTATATATATAGTCCAGTATGTAAGGCCAAAAGTGGTACATAGAGCAAATGTCTATGACACGTTTGGTAAATATCCAGGTAGTTAAAAGCACTGGGCTCTCTATTGAACCCTGGGGTCTTTATAGGTTATGTTAAATTAGACAAACCTCTTTCTGGCTATAAACGACATAGTCAGGAATATGGCTTTAAAAATCCAAGTGTGTAGAAAGACAGGGGTTGGAAAGAGAGCAAATAGGTATAATATACTTAATAAGTATCTAATTCCGCGAGCCCGCGGTAAAAAGAAAAAAAAAAATAAGCAGTCTTCTCTCTGCTTGCAGAAAAACCTCTATGGTTGCCCGATTGCCAGGTTGCTGATGTGGTATTTATTTGAGCAGCCTTGATAACATTTATAGCATTAGCGAGCAGCTCAGCAAGACTGGTTAAGGTATCACACAGGTATCACACAATTGACTGGACTGTATATAGAGTTAGAAACACACCTGGTACTGTGAAGATGCTTTTCAAAGATAGCGTGGAGGTGACTATATTGTATTACCCAGTCCCGGAACTTTTATCTCCAACATTACAACATTACAATGTCCAGTGCCATTATTGTAGCCCAGATATCACAGAACAGCTGCTGAATGTAGTGGGTGCAGTTGCACAACTCACCCCCTGAAGTGTCCTCGCTCCCCCTCTTGGAGGACGGCTTGATCTCCTAAGTCGCCCCGCGCATCACAGCCCCAGCCTGTCCTTCACACGAGCGCCGCCCGCTCAACCTTCGGTGTATTTCCCACTATACCGCCGGGTGGTCAGGTGATGATCGGGGTCAGGTGACTCGCTCCTGCGGTCGTGTGATCCAGCAGACCGTCGTCCCGCAGGGCGCCTCCCCGCCTCTCACCGCAAACAGGGACCGCTTGGTGGGTCGGATGTCCCTTCCACCGGCCCGCAGCAGGCTCAAGAGTGGGAGGCTCCTAACGGTCAATCAACCAGGTCAGTGAGTAAGATACCTCAGCTCCGGCCACATATGGACGCCTAGGCAACGGTTTTCAGTGAGAGGAACCAGAGAGAGCCCATTCGCGTCCTCACTCGCTCACTGCACACTCCATGCTCCCGCACCACTCAGATCCGGTCACGCCCCCGTCCCGGAGATCCATATCCTAAATCCTATCAATCAACTACAGTTGGGTCCCTTTTGTTGTGTTAAATTTACCATTGAAAGTGTTTTGTTATATCTGTTTGATATCTGTTGACCTTGCAGAAATCTTGTGAGCTTATAACTTTCTTGGCTTGTGACTATTATCAATAACATTGTTCTTAATAAGTTTTAAGGACTACAGAACCACACTCAGTTATGTTATGGATAATAGGAAAAGCGTGGAGTTCTGTTGCTGAAAGTTGTTCCAACTTGTTTATATCAAGAATAATGTGAAGTGAATGTGAGAGATGACATCACTAAGGAGCTAGGGAGGAGGTGGAATCCTTATGGGTAGAGCTCCAAAGGTATGAAGCTAAAGGGAAAATAATACTGGGAGTATGCTATACGCCCCCTAACCTGAAGGAGGAAGGGAAGACAGATCTCCTATCACAAATTGGATTAGCAGCAAGGATGGAAGTGTTATCATAATGGGGATTTTAATTATCCAGACATAGACTGGACGGGGGGAACCATGCATTCGTCTAAGGCTCTTCAGTTCCTAAATGTCTTGCAGGACAATTCATGGGTCAGATGGTAGACACACCAACTAGAAATAAAGCATAACTAGATCTACTGATTACCAACAATGCAGACCTGATCACAGGTGTAGAAATACGGGGCAATTTTGGTAACATCGATCACAGGTCAATTGGCTTCAGTATAAATCACACAAATAGGAAACATAAGGGGAATACAAAGACACTGAATTTCAAAAGAGCCAACTTCCCTAAACTATGTACCTTGCTATAAGGCATTAATTGGGATAAAATCTTAGGAACAAAGAACATGGAGGAGAGATGGGTTCGCTTTAAGAGCATTGGGTAATACATTTAACTACTTGCCTACCAGGCACAAACACCTCCTTCCTGACCAGCCATTTTTCAGCTTTCAGCGCTGTCGCATTTTGAATGACAATTGCGCGTCATGCAACGCTGTACCCAAATAAATAGATAGAGCTTTATTTTGGTGGTATTTGATCACCTCTGCGGTTTTTATTTCTTGCGTTATAAACAAAAGAAGAGCAACAAGTTTGAAAAAACATAAATATTTTTTATTTTTTATTATAATTTAATATCCAATTTTTTTTTTTTAAACACATTTTTTTTTCCTCAGTTTAGGCCGATACTATTCTTCTACATATTTTGGTAAAAAAAAAATCGCAATAAGCGTATATTGATTGGTTGCGCAAAAGTTATAGCGTCTTCAAAATAGGGGATAGATTTATAGCATTTTTATTATTATTATTTTTTTACTAGTAATGGCGGCGATCTGCGATTTTTCTCATGACTGCGACATTGCGGCGGACATATCGGACACTTTTGACACATTTTTGACCATTCACATTTATACAGCGATCCGTTCTATAAAAATGCATTGATTACTGTATAAATGTGACTGGCAGGGAAGGGGTTAACACTAGGGGGCGCTGCAGGGGTTAAAATGTACCCTATATGAATGATTCTAACTGTAGGGGAGGGGACTGACTGGGGGAGGGGACCGATCGTGTCCCTATGTACAAGGGACACACCATCGTCTCCTCTCCTCTGACAGGACGTGGTGCGGTGTGTTTACACACACCGATCCACGTCCTGCTCACTTACCGGGCAATCGCATGTGCCTGGCGGTCATCGCGACCGCCGGGCACTCGCATCGGGTCCCCAGCTACGCGGCGGGCACGCGCCCCCTAGTGGCCAAAAAGCGAGCGCCGTCATATGACGGCGGCCCGCCACAATAGCTGCACCGCTCCGCCGTCATTTGACAGTGGGCGGTCAGCTAGTGGTTAAAAGAGCGAACAAAAGTCCTGGATGGCTGAACTCCAATGTAAAAATGCATATAAAAGCAAAGGAGAAGGCCTTCAAATACAAGGTTGAGGGATCATCATCAGCATTAAGACTTTATAAAGAATGCAACAATAAATGTAAGGGTGCAATAAGGACGGCTAAGATAGAACATGAAAGACACATAGCGGAGGAGAGCAAAAAAATAAAAATACCAAGAAATTCTTTAAGTAGATAAACAGTAAAAAAGGAGGACAGACCATATTGGCCCCATAAAGAATGAGGAAGGACATCTGGTTACAAAGGATGGGGAGATGGCAAAGGTATTGCATTTATTCTTCTCCTCAGTCTTCACAAGGGAATCGGGGGGCTTCAGTAACCAAAACTGCAGTGTTTATCCTCATGACACATCACAGGAAGCATTTCCATGGTTAACAGAGGACAGAATTAAAATTAGAGATGGGAAACTTAACATTAAGAAATCCCCAGGACCAGATGGTTTGCACCCGAGTGTACTTAGGGAACTCAGTCAAGTAATTGCCAGACCATTGTTCCTAATTTTTACTGACAGTCCACTGACTGGAATGGTACCAGCTGATTGGAGAAAAGCCAATGTAACACCAATATTTAAAAATGGCCCAAAATACATCCCTGGGAATTACAGACCAGTTAGCCTAACATCAATAGTATGTAAACTCTTAGAGGGGATGATAAGGGACTCAGGGCCGTTTTTTCCATTGGGCATGCTGGGCAGTTGCCCAGGGGCCCCACTTGTCTGGAGGGCCCCATCCAGGGCTGGTCCTCAGTGCTGCAACCAGCCTCGTTTTGGATTTTAGGTGTTTACATGTTTAAAACTGTTTTTTTTGCTAGAAAATGACTTAGAACTCCCAAACATTATATATTGTTTTTTTATAACACCCTAGAGAATAAAATGGCAGTCATTGCAATACTTTTTTTACACCGTATTTGTGCAGCGGTCTTACAAGCACACTTTTTTTGGAAAAAAGTCACTTTTTGAATAAAAAAATAAGACAACATAAAATTAGCCCAATTTTTTTTGAATTGTGAAAGATAATGTTACGCCGAGTAAATTGATACCCAACATGTCCTGCTTAAAAATTGCGCCCGCTCGTGGAATGGCGTCAAACTTTTACCCTCAAAAATCTCCATAAGCGACATTTAAAAAATTCTACAGGTTGCATTTTTTGAGTTACAGAGGAGGTCTATGGCTAGAATTATTGCTCTCGCTCTACCGTTCGCGGTGATACATCACATCTGTGGTTTGAGTACCGTTTTCATATGCGGGAGCTGCTCGCGTATGCGTTCGCTTCTGCGCGCAAGCTCGTCGGGACGGGGTGTTTTGAAAATTTTTGGGGGGGTTTTCTTATTTATTTTACTTAATTTTATTATTTTTTACACTGTTTTAAAAAAAAAATTGATCACTTTTATTCCTATTACAAGGAATGTAAACATCCCTTGTAATAGAAAAAAAAAAGCATGACAGGTCCTCTTAAATATGAGATCTGGGGTCAAAAAGTCCTCAGATCTCATATTTGGACTTGAATGCAAAAAAAAAATATGTCATTTAAAAAAATGACATTTGGAAATTCCCCTTTAAGACATATGGGCGGAAGTGACGTTTTTGACGCCGCTTCCGCCCCCTATGGTATAGAGATGAGTGAGGGCCATCTTAGCCTCACTCATCTCTATGCACAGGCAGGGAAAGGACCCGATCGCCTCCGCCGCTGCCGACGGCTCCGGTAAGCGGCAGAAGGCACGGGAGAGTGGCGGGAGGGAGGGGCAGCTCTCCCGCCACCGATAACGGTGATCTTGCGGCGAACCCGCCGCAGAGACCACCATTATCAGAAAGGGGACCGCTCACTGTGAAGAGGGATACCTCGGTTGTGGCAGCAGCTGCTGTCGTTACCGAGATATCCCTCTTCAAAAAAATGATGTATATATAGTGAGTGATCGGTAAGTGGTTAAATTGACTGAC
>CM053030.1:142876657-142926330 GCA_028564925.1 Lithobates sylvaticus
CCATGGCCACGTGCTGATGACGATGCACGACCACGTCCACGTCCACGGCCACGTCCACTAGAAACAGAGCCTGCCTGCCCTGTGTTCTTGGCTCTGCACGCTCTGCCTCCCCTTGGCGGTCTTCCAGCCTTTGTAGTCGGTAGTCCTGTGGGTGCTGCTGAGAAGAAAATATAGGAGCTCTGTGTGATGCCACTAACACACTAGAAGTCCTATGGGTGCTTCTGCAAAGAAAATAGAGGAGCTCTGTGTGATGCCACTAACACACTAGAAGTCCTATGGGTGCTTCTGCAAAGAAAATAGAGGAGCTCTGTGTGATGCCACTAACACACTAGAAGTCCTGTGGGTGCTTATGCAAAGAAAATAGAGGAGCTCTGTGTGATGCCACTAACACACTAGAAGTCCTGTGGGTGCTGCTGAGAAGAATATATAGGAGCTCTGTGTGATGCCACTAACACACTAGAAGTCCTATGGGTGCTTCTGCAAAGAAAATAGAGGAGCTCTGTGTGATGCCACTAACACACTAGAAGTCCTGTGGGTGCTTATGCAAAGAAAAATAGAGGAGCTCTGTGTGATGCCACTAACACACTAGAAGTCCTGTGGGTGCTGCTGAGAAGAATATATAGGAGCTCTGTGTGATGCCACTAACACACTAGAAGTCCTATGGGTGCTTCTGCAAAGAAAAATAGAGGAGCTCTGTGTGATGCCACTAACACACTAGAAGTCCTGTGGGTGCTTATGCAAAGAAAATAGAGGAGCTCTGTGTGATGCCACTAACACACTAGAAGTCCTATGGGTGCTTCTGCAAAGAAAATAGAGGAGCTCTGTGTGATGCCACTAACACACAATTGAAGTCCTATGGGTGCTTCTGGGAAGAAAATATAGCTCTGTGTGTGTGATGGGACTAACACACTTCAAGTCCTATAGGTGCTTCTGGAAGAAAATATAGCTCTGTGTGTGTAATGGGACTAACACACTTCAAGTCCTATAGGTGCTTCTGGGAACAAAATATAGCTCTGTGTGTGTGATGGGACTAACACACTTCAAGTCCTATAGGTGCTTCTGGGAACAAAATATAGCTCTGTGTGTGTAATGGGACTAACACACTTCAAGTCCTATAGGTGCTTCTGGGAACAAAATATAGCTCTGTGTGTGTGATGGGACTAACACACTTCAAGTCCTATAGGTGCTTCTGGGAAGAAAATATAGCTCTGTGTGTGTGATGGGACTAACACACTTCAAGTCCTATAGGTGCTTCTGGGAACAAAATATAGCTCTGTGTGTGTGATGGGACTAACACACTTCAAGTCCTATAGGTGCTTCTGGGAACAAAGTATAGCTCTTTGTGTGTGATGGGACTAACACACTTCAAGTCCTATAGGTGCTTCTGGGAAGAAAATATAGCTCTGTGTGTGTAATGGGACTAACACACTTCAAGTCCTATAGGTGCTTCTGGGAACAAAAATATAGCTCTGTGTGTGTAATGGGACTAACACACTTCAAGTCCTATAGGTGCTTCTGGGAAGAAAATATAGCTCTGTGTGTGTAATGGGACTAACACACTTCAAGTCCTATAGGTGCTTCTGGGAAGAAAATATAGCTCTGTGTGTGTAATGGGACTAACACACTTCAAGTCCTATAGGTGCCTCTGGGAACAAAATATAGCTCTGTGTGTGTGATGGGACTAACACACTTCAAGTCCTATAGGTGCTTCTGGGAAGAAAATATAGCTCTGTGTGTGTGATGGGACTAACACACTTCAAGTCCTATAGGTGCTTCTGGGAACAAAATATAGCTCTGTGTGTGTGTGATGGGACTAACACACTTCAAGTCCTATAGGTGCTTCTGGGAACAAAGTATAGCTCTTTGTGTGTGATGGGACTAACACACTTCAAGTCCTATAGGTGCTTCTGGGAAGAAAATATAGCTCTGTGTGTGTAATGGGACTAACACACTTCAAGTCCTATAGGTGCTTCTGGGAACAAAATATAGCTCTGTGTGTGTAATGGGACTAACACACTTCAAGTCCTATAGGTGCTTCTGGGAACAAAATATAGCTCTGTGTGTGTGATGGGACTAACACACTTCAAGTCCTATAGGTGCTTCTGGGAAGAAAATATAGCTCTGTGTGTGTAATGGGACTAACACACTTCAAGTCCTATAGGTGCTTCTGGGAAGAAAATATAGCTCTGTGTGTGTAATGGGACTAACACACTTCAAGTCCTATAGGTGCTTCTGGGAAGAAAATATAGCTCTGTGTGTGTCTAATGGGACTAACACACTTCAAGTCCTATAGGTGCCTCTGGAACAAAATATAGGAGCTCTGCCTGCCTGCCACGAACACACTACAAGTCCTATAGGTGCTTCTGGTAACAAAATATAGGAGCTCTGCCTGCCTGCCACTAACACACTACAAGTCCTATAGGTGCTTCTGGGAAGAAAATATAGCTCTGTGTGTGTAATGGGACTAACACACTTCAAGTCCTATAGGTGCTTCTGGGAACAAAGTATAGCTCTTTGTGTGTAATGGGACTAACACACTTCAAGTCCTATAGGTGCTTCTGGGAAGAAAATATAGCTCTGTGTGTGTAATGGGACTAACACACTTCAAGTCCTATAGGTGCTTCTGGGAACAAAATATAGCTCTGTGTGTGTAATGGGACTAACACACTTCAAGTCCTATAGGTGCTTCTGGGAACAAAATATAGCTCTGTGTGTGTAATGGGACTAACACACTTCAAGTCCTATAGGTGCTTCTGGGAAGAAAATATAGCTCTGTGTGTGTAATGGGACTAACACACTTCAAGTCCTATAGGTGCTTCTGGGAAGAAAATATAGCTCTGTGTGTGTAATGGGACTAACACACTTCAAGTCCTATAGGTGCCTCTGGGAACAAAATATAGGAGCTCTGCCTGCCTGCCACGAACACACTACAAGTCCTATAGGTGCTTCTGGTAACAAAAATATAGGAGCTCTGCCTGCCTGCCACTAACACACTACAAGTCCTATAGGTGCTTCTGGGAAGAAAATATAGCTCTGTGTGTGTAATGGGACTAACACACTTCAAGTCCTATAGGTGCTTCTGGGAACAAAGTATAGCTCTTTGTGTGTAATGGGACTAACACACTTCAAGTCCTATAGGTGCTTCTGGGAAGAAAATATAGCTCTGTGTGTGTAATGGGACTAACACACTTCAAGTCCTATAGGTGCTTCTGGGAACAAAATATAGCTCTGTGTGTGTAATGGGACTAACACACTTCAAGTCCTATAGGTGCTTCTGGGAAGAAAATATAGCTCTGTGTGTGTAATGGGACTAACACACTTCAAGTCCTATAGGTGCTTCTGGGAAGAAAATATAGCTCTGTGTGTGTAATGGGACTAACACACTTCAAGTCCTATAGGTGCCTCTGGGAACAAAATATAGGAGCTCTGCCTGCCTGCCACGAACACACTACAAGTCCTATAGGTGCTTCTGGTAACAAAATATAGGAGCTCTGCCTGCCTGCCACTAACACACTACAAGTCCTATAGGTGCTTCTGGGAAGAAAATATAGCTCTGTGTGTGTAATGGGACTAACACACTTCAAGTCCTATAGGTGCTTCTGGGAAGAAAATATAGCTCTGTGTGTGTAATGGGACTAACACACTTCAAGTCCTATAGGTGCCTCTGGGAACAAAATATAGGAGCTCTGCCTGCCTGCCACGAACACACTACAAGTCCTATAGGTGCTTCTGGTAACAAAATATAGGAGCTCTGCCTGCCTGCCACTAACACACTACAAGTCCTATAGGTGCTTCTGGGAAGAAAATATAGCTCTGTGTGTGTAATGGGACTAACACACTTCAAGTCCTATAGGTGCTTCTGGGAACAAAGTATAGCTCTTTGTGTGTAATGGGACTAACACACTTCAAGTCCTATAGGTGCTTCTGGGAAGAAAATATAGCTCTGTGTGTGTAATGGGACTAACACACTTCAAGTCCTATAGGTGCTTCTGGGAACAAAATATAGCTCTGTGTGTGTAATGGGACTAACACACTTCAAGTCCTATAGGTGCTTCTGGGAACAAAATATAGCTCTGTGTGTGTGATGGGACTAACACACTTCAAGTCCTATAGGTGCTTCTGGGAAGAAAATATAGCTCTGTGTGTGTAATGGGACTAACACACTTCAAGTCCTATAGGTGCTTCTGGGAACAAAATATAGCTCTGTGTGTGTAATGGGACTAACACACTTCAAGTCCTATAGGTGCTTCTGGGAACAAAATATAGCTCTGTGTGTGTGATGGGACTAACACACTTCAAGTCCTATAGGTGCTTCTGGGAAGAAAATATAGCTCTGTGTGTGTAATGGGACTAACACACTTCAAGTCCTATAGGTGCTTCTGGGAACAAAATATAGCTCTGTGTGTGTGATGGGACTAACACACTTCAAGTCCTATAGGTGCTTCTGGGAAGAAAATATAGCTCTGTGTGTGTAATGGGACTAACACACTTCAAGTCCTATAGGTGCTTCTGGGAAGAAAATATAGCTCTGTGTGTGTAATGGGACTAACACACTTCAAGTCCTATAGGTGCTTCTGGGAAGAAAATATAGCTCTGTGTGTGTAATGGGACTAACACACTTCAAGTCCTATAGGTGCCTCTGGGAACAAAATATAGGAGCTCTGCCTGCCTGCCACGAACACACTACAAGTCCTATAGGTGCTTCTGGTAACAAAATATAGGAGCTCTGCCTGCCTGCCACTAACACACTACAAGTCCTATAGGTGCTTCTGGTAACAAAATATAGGAGCTCTGCCTGCCTGCCACGAACACACTACAAGTCCTATAGGTGCTTCTGGTAACAAAATATAGGAGCTCTGCCTGCCTGCCACTAACACACTACAAGTCCTATAGGTGCTTCTGGTAACAAAATATAGGAGCTCTGCCTGCCTGCCACGAACACACTACAAGTCCTATAGGTGCTTCTGGTAACAAAATATAGGAGCTCTGCCTGCCTGCCACGAACACACTACAAGTTCTATAGGTGCTTCTGGTAACAAAATATAGGAGCTCTGCCTGCCTGCCACGAACACACTACAAGTCCTATAGGTGCTTCTGGTAACAAAATATAGGAGCTCTGCCTGCCTGCCACGAGCACACTACAAGCCCCTCTTTGTCAATCAATCTTTGTAACTGAATCTATCTAACTCAATCTCTGCAAGTGAATCTCTCTATCTATCTAAATGCAGCAGAGTGTCACAGAAACAGCCTGCTCAATCTGCGCCGGAACAGCATGTGACCGGCGCAGACGGCGTGGCGGCGTTTTATAGGGGGGGGCGTGTACTACAGCCCTGAGCTGTAATTGGCTACAGGCGTCCTGCCTGTAGCCAATTATGGCTCTTCGAGTTTCCGGGGCTGTGATTGGCCAAGCATGCGGGGTCACAGTGCATGCTTGGCCAATCATCAGCCAGCAATGCACTGCGTCGGCCGCGCCGGCCGCAATGCATTGCGGGGCCGCGCGCATCACACGACCGTGATGCGCGCGGCCAAAATAGTTCTGGGCTCGCCGAGCGAGCGAACGCCCGTTGCTCGATGCGAACGTGGGTTCGCATCGAGCACCGGGCCCATCCTTACTGGTGACACCACACGTATCCATATTCTGAAATCAAGTTATTTTTGTCTGTGTAGATGACACTGCCTAATCTGCACATAGAACTCTCAAAGTGGTGACCTCTTCTGTAGCCTGCTAAAGGCCGGACGGTACAGTAGCTACCCATGGTAGCCAAGGACAGAGCTATATGCCCAAATGTTTGGCACCAGCACTGAACATAGCTGCAGTAAAAGGAGCTAGTGGTGAGTTGCGATGGCAACAAGATCCCCCTGGACACTTAAAGTGTCACACACACACAGTGGTATTCAGCAGAAGGTGGAGCAGAGTTACTTGCAGGCATATGACAATGGAGGAAGAAAGATGAGCGGTGAAATCAGAAACCTGGCATAAGGACGTAAACTTTCAAATTGTTACACATGTCACTGGGAAAAGGGTCTCACTTTATGTTGCAGTATATCTATGGCAATTAAAAGGTCCTTACTGCTCAGACTTACCAGACAAGCATTCATTTGAATACATATGTCCCAAATGTACTTGTGTATCTCTTTCTCTACCTCTGTCCACATTAATAAAGTATAATCTTAAAAAGCCCGGATAGCTGTTCCAAAGGCCATTACTGTATGCTGTATCCAACTGGAATCACCATGGAAGGCTGTCCTAGAAGCAAGGGCAACATGACCAGATTGACATTATGGACTTTCGCACTATTATTATTGGACAGATGAGAACAAGGATCCTCGTGTTTTTATTTTATTTTTATTTTTTTTCTTCCCCCTTCGTTTTTTGGGGTGTGTTTTTTTTTCTCTTTATTTATCATATGATTTTTCTGTTATTATTATGGACTTATTACATCCAGAACAAGTAATGACTGCCGATACTGGGATCCAGAAAGGTGAACTGTAGAGATGGAGAGTTTAACCACTTCAGCCCCGGACCATTTGGCAGCCAAATGGACCAGAGGTCTTTTTTCAATTTCGCACTGCACTACTTTAACTGGTAATTGCGCGGTCATGCAATTTTGTAACCAAACGAAATTTGCGTCCTTTTCTTCCCACAAATAGAGCTTTCTTTTGATGGTATTTGATTGCCTCTGTGATTTTTATTTTTTGCGATATAAACGGAAAAAAAAAAAAAAAAAAAAAAGAGCGAAAATTTTGAAAAAAAAAGAGATTTTCTACTTTTTGTTATAAAAAAAATCTAATAAACTCAATTTTAGTCAAACATTTGGGCCAAAATGTATTCAGCCACATGTCTTTAGTAAAAAAAATGCCAATAAGCGTATATTTATTGGTTTGCGCAAAAGTTATAGCGTCTACAAACTAGAGTACATTTTCTGGAATTTACACCGCTTTTAATTTATGACTGCCTATTTCATTTCTTGAGGTGCTAAAATGGCAGAGAAGTACAAAACCCCCCCAAATGACCCCATTTTGGAAAGTAGACACCCCAAGCTATTTGCTGAGAGGCATGTTGAGCCCATTGAATATTTTTTTTTTTAGTCCCAAGTGATTGAATAAAGACAAAAATAAAAAAGATTTTTTTTTTTTTTTTCAAAAAGTTGTCACTAAATGATATATTGCTCACACATGCCATAGTTATATGTGGAATTGCACCCCAAAATACATTTTGCTGCTTCTCCTGAGTATGGGGATACCACATGTGTGGGACTTTTTGGGAGCCTAGCCGCGTACGGGGCCCCGAAACCCAAGCACCGCCTTCAGGATTTCTAAGGGTGCAAATTTTTGATTTCACTCCTCACTACCTATCACAGTTTCGAAGGCCATAAAATGCCAAAATAGCACAAAACCCCCCCAAATGACCCCATTTTGGAAAGTAGACACCCCAAGCTATTTGTTGAGAGTCATGGTGAGTATTTTACAGCTCTCATTTGTTTTTGAAAATGAAGAAAGTAAAGAAAAAAAAATTTTTTTTTTTCTTTTTTCAATTTTCAAAACTTTGTGACAAAAAGCGACATCTGCAAAATACTCACAATACCTCTCAGCAAATAGCTTGGGGTGTCTACTTTCCAAAATGGGGTCATTTTGGGGGGTTTTATGCCATCTGGGCATTCCATGGCCTCCGAAACTGTGATTGGCAGTGAGAAGTGAAATAAAAAAATTACACCCTTAGAAAGCCTGAAGGCGGTGATTGGTTTTTGGGGTTCCGTACGCAGCTAGGCTCCCAAAAAGTCCCACACATGTGGTATCCCCGTACTCAGGAGAAGCAACATAATTTATTTTGGGGTGTATTTCTACATATGCCCATGACATGTTTGAGCAATATATCATTTAGTGACAACTTTTTAAAAAAAAAATATATATATTTTTTTTTTTTCATTATTCAATCTCTTGGGACAAAAAAAAAAAATATTTAATGGGCTCAACATTGCTCTCATCAAATAGCTTGGGTGTCTACTTTCCAAAATGGGGTCATTTGGGGGGGGTTTGAACTGTCCTGGCATTTTATGCACAACATTTAGAAGCCTATGTCACACGTCACCCACTCTTCTAACCACTTGTAGACAAAGCCCTTTCTGACACTTTTTGTTTACATGAAAACATATTTTTTTTTTGCAAGAAAATTACGTTGAACCCCCAAACACTATATATAATGTTAAAGCAAAGGCCCTACAGATTAAAATGGTGGGTGTTGCATTTTTTTTTTTCCACACAGTATTTGCGCAGCGATTTTTCAAACGCATTTTTTGTGGAAAAAATACACTTTTTTTTATTTTAATGCACTAAAACACACTATATTGCTCAAATTTTTGATGAAATAAAAAATATGATCTTAGGCCGAGTACATGGATACCAAACACGACATGCTTTAAAATTGCGCACAAACACGCAGTGGCGACAAACTACATACATTTTTAAAAGCCTTTAAAAGCCTTTACATGATACCACATTAGATTCACGGAGGAGGTCTACTGCTAAAATTACTGCCCTCGATCTGACCTTCGCGGTGATACCTCACATGCATGGTGCAATTGCTGTTTACATATGACGCCAGACCAACGCTTGTGTACGCCTTTGCGCAAGAGAAGGGGGGGCAGGGGTGCTTTTTTTTTTTTTTTTTGTTTTTTTTTTTATTTATTTAGCTTTTTTATTTTATTTTTAAACTGTTCCTTCCATTTTTTTTCTTTGTTATGATTTTTATTGTTATCTCAGGGAATGTAAATATCCCCTATGATAGCAATAGGCAGTGACAGGTACTCTTTTTTTGAAAAAATTGGGGTCTATTAGACCCTAGATCTTTCCTCTGCCCTCAAAGCATCTGACCACACCAAGATTGGTGTGATAAAATGCTTTCCCAATTTCCCAATGGCGCGGTTTATATCCGGGAGGGGGGACATTCCCTCCCACTGCTTGTAAAAGCAGTCTAGAGGCTAATTACCCGCTAGAATTGCTTTACATGAAAGCCGATCACTGGCTGAAAAGAATGATACCAAGATGATACCTAAACCTGCAGGCATCATTCTGGTATAACCATTCAAAGTCCAGCAACATACTGGACATATATTGTAATCTTTTTTTTTTCATGCAGCCTCTTGGCTGAACGAAAAAAAGAGATTGATTGGTGGGTATGCCCACCATTAGAATACCTCCCTTCATCCACCCACTTCTAATGATGGGCATACATGCACCATTTATATATGCCGATGCATGGGGGCATCCTCCCGCAAAAGTTATGCCGTGTACACACGGTCGGAATTTCGACCGTATGTACGTGGCATTAGGAGCCAATCGCTCCTCCCCCCCCCCCCTGCTGCCCCCATGCTTCGGCATATATGCTCTTTTTTTTAACTGTGGTGGTGAAATCACCTCCTACAGTGTTGGAGTCGCGTCTTTATGTATCGTGGGAGCAAACTCTGTTGCTGTCAAGATAAATAAATCCGCGTTGCAACTGAATGGCGCACCTGAAAACAAAAAAATGCTTAACACTAAAACACAGTAAACAAAATTACATACCTGAAAAGCAAGCATGATAAAACATGATAAAACATAATAAAACATTGCAGAATAGAATGGAGTAAAAAAAGAGCAACAATAGAGAGAGAATAGAGTGAGAGAGAGAACAATAAAACGACAACTATTTTTTTTTTTTTTATTTTTTTTGAGATTCACAGGTAAAAAAGCTCCTGACTGAAGCGACTGAATCAAAACGCTACCACAAAAAAACTGTTAGCGATCGCAGGGATCAGGCCTGACTCTGCGAACGCTGCAGTTATGTGTGCTTAGTGTTTTGTAAGTGACAGTGATCGATCGATACTGCACTTGGGTGGGCTGGGCTGGGCGGAGGGGGAAAACGCAGGTGCTAGCAGGTATCTGGGCTGATCCCGCTAACAATGCGTTTTTTTTTTGGAACCCTAAACTGCTGGGACGCTAGTATAGATCTGATCAGATCAGATATTGATCTGTTCAGATACTGTGCCACTAAGGGAGGTGTATGCTTTGTGCGTGGGTGTTTGCGGTACTGGCACTAACCTGGGGCGACGCAGACCTTATTTGACCCTAAAACCTAATTGATATCACCCGCCGGGCGATCAGGGGGTTAAACCGTTATTGGGTAATAAATGGCGGGTGCCCTGACAGTATAAAAAACAAGCTAACTAACCAGCGTCACCCGTAACAGTAATACAAAAAAAAACTGGTTACCTAGCGACACTAATGCAGCGATCAGAAAAACGATCGCTTAGTGACACTGGCAAAAGGGGGTGAAAGGGTTAACTAGGGGCAATCAGGGGGTTAAACCTTTATTAGGTAATATATGGGGGTACCTGACGCTATATAAAAACCTGACGGGGAACCTAAATAACGAAATAACTAACTGGCTAACCAGCGTCACCAGTGACAGTTATACAGTGATCACTGGTGAAAGGGTTAACTCTAGGGGCAATCAGGGGGTTAAAACCTTTATTTAGGTTGTAATATGGGGGTACCTGACCTATAAACCTATTTATGAACCTATATAAACATGGCGGTTACCTAAAAAAAAAAAAATGGTTACCTAGCGACACTAATGCAGCGATCAGAAAAACGATCGCTTAGTGACACTGGCAAAAGGGGGTGAAAGGGTTAACTAGGGGCAATCAGGGGGTTAAAACCTTTATTAGGTAATATATGGGGGTACCTGACGCTATATAAAAACCTGACGGGGAACCTAAATAACGAAATAACTAACTGGCTAACCAGCGTCACCAGTGACAGTTATACAGTGATCACTGGTGAAAGGGTTAACTCTAGGGGCAATCAAGGGGTTAAAACCTTTATTTAGGTTGTAATATGGGGGTACCTGACCTATAAAACTATTTATGAACCTATATAAACATGGCGGTTACCTAAAAAAAAAAAAATGGTTACCTAGCGACAGCAGTGACACTAATACAGCGATCAGAAAAACGATCGCTTAGTGACACTGGCAAAAGGGGGTGAAAGGGTTACCTGGGGGGCAATCAAGGGGTTAAACCTTTATTAGGGGGGGGGTAGGGGGCTACCTTGGACCTAAAACTAACTGCCCTGACAGTTATTACAGTCACACTGACACTAAATGCAGTGATCAGTAAAAAAATGATCACTGCAATTAGTGACACTGTGACTGGGGGGGGAGTGGGTGATCTGGGGGGTGATCAGGGGGTGACAGGGGGGTGGAATATGTGCCTAACTGTACTGGTGTCAGTGTACTGTTGTGCACTAACCTTTACATGTTCGCCGCTCGGCGTCTCCGGTCACATAGACCGGCGCACCGAGCGTGACATCACTTCCGCCTTCCTGTCTATACAATAGACAGGAAGGGGAAGCTTTTCATTGGCCAGGAGCGATCGCGAGGGGGTGGCCAGAAACCACTGGCCGTCCCCTCGTCCCGGATCGCTCCTGACACGATCCCGACCGTCCCCGCCGGCGGAGGGGGGTCCGATCGGACCCCCCAACCGCCGGAAGAATGTCACGTACAGGTACGTGATTCTGCCTGTACGTGCCATTCTGCCGACGTATATATACATGGGGCGGTCGGGAAGTGGTTAAGTTAACAGATGGCGACCACGAAACCAGTACAGGAAGGAAGGTGTTTGAATTTAATATCAACAGTGTCCTGTGTAGTGTCTGCAAAGGTTCTCATTTATCCAGGTCAGCATGCACTGGGAAACAAAGCAATCACTCTACAAACACACAGTCCATCAAAGAAGGGGGTCCTCTGCACGTCATAACTAAGCAGTCTTCCTACAACGTAAAGCTGAACTTTACTCACTCAACATTGTCATGGAAAATTTTATTAATGTATGTTGTCAGATGCCCCCCAGTGTCGGTTTTGCTGTAATGCGCTCATCTGTGCGCATTCACACATAAAAACGTTGGCGGAAGACCATTGGCTGCGTAAACCTTCCTATGGACACTACAGACGTGTTTGCTGGTTTAAGGAAGTTAATTTGTGCCTCACCGGGAGACTGGCCATTTTCTGGTGACGGCATTGATGGCTTCAAGCAAACATCCCTGTGTACACTGGAACTTTAGCATAACGGTATAAATATTGTGACCCACGGAGCCATAGTTTTATATCGTTCGTTGTCATTGAAAGCAGTTTAGACGGTTTGTACATCACTGCTTAGTCTGTTTGAATGTATACATCTGTGATTGGTTCTTTTGAAGGAAAACAATTGTCCCTGTATTGTAGTCCCTGTATTGTATTTCCTTATATGGTCATTCACATCCTGTGTGAATGAGATGAGGCCACATCCTTTGTGGGAGGGGTTTAGCTGTTGGAGGCAAACCCCTGAGGGTGTGGCTTGGAATGTTTTCTAAATAAAGGAGTTCACTGAGCTGGGAGAGGGCAATGATGCTGTCCGAGGCTGAGATGAACATGTAAGAATACTTGCTGTTGATGGCTGTTTACTGGGCAATGGGAAACCAGGGACTTAGATGGAAAGCAGCCAGACTGAGGTGGTGATGGATGGAATGCTTGGCTGGTGAGGTTTGGATGCTGATGATGAGAGGATGACGTGAAGCTGCTGGTAATGTCTGTTTTTGGGAGCTGGGGATCCAGGGAGGCATACGATCAGAGGGTGCATTATATCATAAGATTGAAAGGCGCTTATTAGCGCAAGAGTGTGGCGAAATATCCACGACAGTTAAGATGGCGAGTCAGGTGTTTAAGGGGCAAACAGGGCTTTCCCTCTACACAAGCAGAGAGGGGGAGAGAACAGAGCACAGACCAAGACACGTTTGTTGTCCTGAGACAAAAGGGGTGCGTTTTCTCTGCCTGATGCGTTGGGAAAACTCAGCTTTGCAAAAAGAACTAATGTTTTGTCTTTCAGTATAATGCTGGAATTTTGATCGTATGTGTGTGTGTGTGTGTGTGTATGTATGTCTGTGTGTGTATGTATGTATGTATGTATGTCTGTGTGTGTGTGATCGTGTGTATGTGTGTGAATGTATGTGTGTGTGTGTGTGATCGTGTGTGTGTGTGTGTGTGTGATCGTGTGTATGTGTGGGGAGAAGGGTTGGCTTGTTATGGAAGTTGATGCCACAGTAAGTGAGTAACTTTGAGGGGGGGACAAGAAGTGTATTTTGTCTTAAGTTGTGCTGGGCCTTCCTATAGGGGAAGGGGCAAACATCATTCCTTTGTGTGTGAAACCATGTGCTAGTTTCGGCGGGAAAAAAACCCTAATGTTGTAGCCTAGCCTTTGTCGTGCTTGTTTCTAGGCATCATTTAATGTAAGCTATTGTAGTTTAACTTGTGCTAGTTTCGGCGGGAAAAAAAAATTCTCCATGTTGTAGCCTAGCCCTTGTCATGCTTGTTTCTAGGCATCATTTAATGTAAGCTATTATAGGCTAGCTGTTTTCGTTTGGCGGGAAAAACTCCATCTTCCTGAAGTCTGGCCTTTGTTGATTGCTACCATGTGCTATGGTTTTTTTTCATCGGCCATCTTGTTGTATCTGCTGTGTTCAGCCTTTGGGGCAGATTTTCAACGCTTAGTGCAAGGTATATAGTGCGGTCTGTCCTGTTTTAGAAAGGTGATTTAGAGAGGCAGTTTGATCTAGTCAGCCTTTTATGCAGGAGAAATCACATTTTGAAGGATTTTGTGCTTGTCAGCTCTCAAATCATTCCAGAGTGGAAGCTGCACTGATTCCTTTGTGTGTGTAGCCATGTGGTCTGGGCCATCACTTTCTCCCTAGGCACCATTACCTTTTTAAGTGAATCCTATTTTTTTTTGTACTTTTTACATATTTTTAAGTAAAGCTTTTGCGTTTTCTGTATTGAATTTTGGTTTACATTGGAATCTGCACTGGATTTCAGTGTATAATGAAACTAGCTTTGCAAGTGTATGGGAGTGTCTCAAATGGTAGTTCATTGTTCTTTTTAGGCTTGTATTGTTTAAGCCTGCACTTGAAAATCTCTCTCCCTCCCTCTTTCCTCTTCATTGATATTTAAATTAACCAGTTTGATGAGTTTTGATGTATCCACAGGAAGAGAGGGGCTAAGGGTCTTTTGACTAAGGACAAAACCATTTTGATTTTTAAAGTAAATTAAGGTTTATATTGTAATACTGTTTTGGGGAGGCATTAAAGTTATTGTAATATCAAGGTACAGAGAGAAGCCATAATATTTGTTTTGAATAGTGGAGGATTTCATGGTGTTTTGTAGTTTGTCTGACAACACATTTATGGGGCTGCCGATAACCGGTAGTAGAGCATGTAAATGTGAGGATTAGTACGCTAGCATACCAGGAGGCCGTGTATAATAATCGGAAAACGCTGGGTGCCAGTACTGTAAAAAGAATTCACTAAGCAGTTACTGATCCGAAAATTAGTGCAAGGTGCCCTGGACGCAGGGACACTTCATAAGCGATTCGAATCGTCATGGGTAATGTTGGCCATCCATGCGTTGGAGATAAAAAAATAAGGCTCCACACCAGTCAGACAGCTGCCTTACACATGAGATCTGGGTTTGGGGCTCCGGACATGAGACCCCTTAAAGTGTGACATATGTGGTCAGAGGGTACAGTAAGGTGTATTCCTTTGGAAGGTATTTTTGATGTCTGGTGGTACGAGACCCCAGAATAAAAAAATATTTTGGAAGTAGTTCAGTTTTGGCTTCAGAAATCTGTAATGATGAGTGCGTTGATGGATGTGTAGTACATGCTTTTGTGATTCTCAGAGGAGGAACTGTGCTTAAAATCCAGATGCCCATTCCAGAAATTTGTGTGGCTGGTCCATACAATATTCTGAGATGTTCTCATGTCTGTCCCATTGTATGTAGTTTTTTTTGCTAAGAGTGAAGGCAGAATTCCATCTGGTTGGTTTTAATTTTAATTTTTGATTTAGAAACTATGAAATATCTCCCCCACATTTGTATCAAAATGTTTGTCTAAAGTTTTAGTTGTGTCATGTTCTATGTGGTAACAAGAATAAGTCTGAACCTACCGCGACAGTCGTGTTGTGGGTGTTGTATTTTAGTAAAAACATGAAAGTAAGGATTACAGCGGGTTTGGCTATTATCGGTTTTGAGGAATGTCATTGACAATTTACCAATGGACACGAATGTTGTATTGTTTATGAATGACACATTAATAACTTGTGTGTATAAGTATCTTTTCAGGTCCAAGGAGTTTCTGAGGCTCTGCACCATTCTAAACCCTGAATGTTTTCCTCTACTTTGTAAAGATGAGGAAAAGGGGGGGAAGAGAGGGCTGAGTGACAATTTTTTCAAACCAAACCAATGGTACTAACCACTCTAATCTAGCCAAGTTTGTGACAGGTGACAAGTGACAGGTGACAGGTGACTGGGTCGTTGCAGAGAAGATTGATGAACAAGACAACAAGGATGAGAAGTATCTTTATTTATATTTTTTTAAAGTGTATTTTCCAACTAGCTAAGAAAGTGAACAGGACATATGGTTGGGTCTACTCTGAGTCTCCACGGAGCTCTAGTGCCCCAGTGATGACAGCGGTGTGCGATATATAGATATATTGGTATGAGGAGTTGTGACAAACTAGTAAAGACTCCAAACAGACATTTCTAAATAGAATTTATCGATACATTTCTAGAGGGTAAAATTAATTATAATTTTGACAATAGCTCTGGTTCTCACCAGCTTTGGTATCGGGATAACTAGATAGCCCACAGTTTATAAAGTAAAGCTTCAGATCTACAGCTTATAAAGTAATTCCCCTAATGGAAGAGATTCATGTGTGCTGGTGAATCTCGTCCCAGCATCTTATGTCGCGGCCGATCGCGAGGATCTGATAGCGCGAGGGAAGGTAAGAATGACAGGGACACCTAGAAGGGAATTGCTTGTACACGGTGGGGGCTTGAGCTTATGAAACTATTGAAAAACGTATCATCCATTGAGGATGGGATGTTTTCATGTAACTGTTGAAGCTACAAGGAAGTTCCCACAATCCAAAGGGGGGTCCTGGGAATCCATAAGTAAAGATTGTTATACCTGAATCGGGGATACTAGTGACAAAGTTCAGGCCCATATGGATGGGGCTTGGATCCCTGAGAAGCAAAGCCAGAGCTGTAGCTAGTGAAGGTTGGAATCCTCTAAAAAGTCTGGGACTCTGTCGTGATTTAATTTTTATTTTTGCAGCGGATCATAGTTGAATGAAGTAGGGGTATATTTACTCATGTGGTTTTTGTTTCTATTCCTTATATATATCGTGATGAGGTGCTCCTGCTGCCTGATTTGGACGCGTGACCAGAGCCCGAGCAGATGACCACATTTTTCTCAACAAGATGCCCGACCTGCAAACAAGACACAGAGGATCCCAGACCGACCAGCGACTACAACAGCTCACCATGTCATCTCTACTGAAGAACAGAGTCTCCATGTCAAGCCGTGTTTTCCTTTTTATGGACTGTAAGGCCAGGTGTAAGAAGATCGAAATTCATCAAGAGACACATGGGAGGATATGACAAAAACGAGGGACTGTCATGGAAAATTTTATTAATGTATGTTGTCAGATGCCCCCCAGTGTCGGTTTTGCTGTAATGCGCTCATCTGTGCGCATTCGCACATAAAGACGTTGGCGGAAGACCATTGGCTGCGTAAACCTTCCTATGGACACTACAGACGTGTTTGCTGGTTTAAGGAAGTTAATTTGTGCCTCACCGGGAGACTGGCCATTTTCTGGTGACGGCATTGATGGCTTCAAGCAAACATCCCTGTGTACACTGGAACTTTAGCATAACGGTATAAATATTGTGACCCACGGAGCCATAGTTTTATATCGTTCGTTGTCATTGAAAGCAGTTTAGACGGTTTGTACATCACTGCTTAGTCTGTTTGAATGTATACATCTGTGATTGGTTCTTTTGAAGGAAAACAATTGTCCCTGTATTGTAGTCCCTGTATTGTATTTCCTTATATGGTCATTCACATCCTGTGTGAATGAGATGAGGCCACATCCTTTGTGGGAGGGGTTTAGCTGTTGGAGGCAAACCCCTGAGGGTGTGGCTTGGAATGTTTTCTAAATAAAGGAGTTCACTGAGCTGGGAGAGGGCAATGATGCTGACCGAGGCTGAGATGAACATGTAAGAATACTTGCTGTTGATGGCTGTTTACTGGGCAATGGGAAACCAGGGACTTAGATGGAAAGCAGCCAGACTGAGGTGGTGATGGATGGAATGCTTGGCTGGTGAGGTTTGGATGCTGATGATGAGAGGATGACGTGAAGCTGCTGGTAATGTCTGTTTTTGGGAGCTGGGGATCCAGGGAGGCATACGATCAGAGGGTGCATTATATCATAAGATTGAAAGGCGCTTATTAGCGCAAGAGTGTGGCGAAATATCCACGACAACATTAACTATTTTTAATCCGTATACTGCTAATCTTTGTACATATTTAGACAGGTACTGTATATTCAATTTACTCGTTTTAAACCTTTGTTTTTATATTTCATCAGTTGCTTCCTGGTTTCTGGTCTAGGCCAAAATGATGTCATACATCCCAGAAGTCTTAATAGACATTTTTTTTTCTTTCATCTGAAGGAAGGGAGGAGGGTTTTTCTTAGCTAAGCATATCCTCCTGCCTGCATGCCTGAGCTAAGAGCAGATGGATTGCAGGAAGTAAATGCTACATGAATCATCCCCCCTTACTCAAAATGGCCTCAGCTAGAAATGCTAGAATGGAGTGTTTTTCAAAGTGATTTCTCAGCAAAATAAAGCATAAAGACATGGATGGATAGATGAGCCCACTTTGAATATTAAAAATGAATTAAATTGTGTTTTCAGTTTGTGGTGCTCAGATACAGTTATGTTCCGCTTTAAGGTGCAGAAGGACATTGAGCTTCAGTTTTGGACAGAGAAGAGAACTGGTTTGTAAAAGACATGAATAAGTCGATCTACATCATACTGGAAAACTATCCCTTTAAAGGGGTGTAGGTCTTCAACTTTGCCTGCCACTCAGATCAAATATAATTTAATAATTTTAAACCCAGCGATTTGACAACAATTTCACACTTTAAGGCTGGTACAAACAGACCAACATTCAGCCAGTGAGTACAGCAGCCTGCCTGGCCTCTGTAAAATGGGCATAATGGAAAACCTTTTAATAGACACTCACCTGTCCAGGGATCCAGCACTGTTATCACCCAAACCAGTTTCTTCACCGGTCTTTGGTCCCTGATGCCAGCATGTTAACTGTGGGCAGCTGGCTGTGACTTCTTGAGGCTTCACAGCCAGCTGCTTACTGTGCATGCACAAGCCCTGTGAGTGGTGCCATATAAAAATGTTATATCGCCTAGGTGATCTGGGCGGATGAAGGAGCGGGTACCTCTCAAAAACAGGTAACTGCCCCCCCCAAAAAAAGTTTTAAGTCCCAAAAGTTTAGAGGGAAGGTGGGAGGAGGAGAAAGAGCGAAACTTCCCATTTTGGGTGAACTTAGACTTTCAATGTGCCCAGTGTATGTTAAAATAAAACAACTACAAATACACAGAGACAGCGTTTATGTGTTTTTGCGGTGCAAAGCTTTTGGAATGTTAAAGTGGATGTAAACCCAAAATGTATTTTTGATGTCATAATGTAGAGACTAAGATTTCCTTTCATTTGAGACCAGTCTTGCCACACAGATTTACTTGAGGCCTAAGCAATCCTCTTTTATTGTTCAGTTAGAGAAATCTTGACAAAGTCTTGAAAACGTTGTCAAAAACGCCTCCTTGCTGTGTGTGATAAGTGATTTACATATCTCATGCACTAGCCTGAGACAGGTTATCATCAGATCACTGGATCTTCTACTCTGCCCAGCTCTGACTACATACATGTCCCCTAAATCACTTGTCTGTCTATAGTCTGCTGACTGTTCACTGCATCCCATGATGAGAAACATCCAGACAAAACACAGTAAAGCTGGGAGAGCTGGAGGGGAGGGGTGGGGGATGTGAATTTTTACACAGGATGTGTCTGTCTCAGGCTAGTGCATGATATGTAAATCACCTGTCACTCACAGCAAGGGGGCGTTTTTGACAAAGTTTTCAAGACTTTGTCAAGATTTCTCTAACTGAACAATAAAAGAAGATTGCTCAGGCCTCG
The DNA here is from genome assembly GCA_028564925.1 of Lithobates sylvaticus. Classification (NCBI taxonomy): domain Eukaryota; kingdom Metazoa; phylum Chordata; class Amphibia; order Anura; family Ranidae; genus Lithobates; species Lithobates sylvaticus. The sequence goes on from CM053030.1 coordinate 142,895,775, forward strand.
AGTAAATCTGTGTTGCAAGACAGGGTTCAAATGAAAGGAAATCTTATTCTCTACATTATGACATCAAAAAAAATACATTTTGGGTTTACATCCACTTTAACCCACATTGGGAATTGTTGAGGCTAAGCAAAAGCCTACTGCATGGACTCGGACACTTGCTCAAGTTAAAACATCTGCAGTTGTTCTGGGGAAAGATTGACAGGCATTAACATACATCTAATGTTTAACAAAACTTTCACAACTTTAACATGGATGATTCCCATAAAATGAATCTACAATGGCACTAACAGAACAGGTTTTTTTGTATTTAAATTGCTGTAGGTTAAAACTTAATCAGCTTTACTTCTAATCAGTCTAAAGTTTACAATGATTTTTGCAGCCATTTATATCTTGGGAAAGTATAACTGGTGGTTGAGCCAAAGTCATCTGGGTAATGCTGTTAACTGCCTGAGATCCGCGCTATAGCCAAATGACGGCTACAGCGTGGATCTATTGTGCCGGGACGACGTCTATTGACGTCGTCCCGGCCACGAGCTGCCTGCGCGCCCCCTGAAGGGCGCGTGCGGCGCGCTCTGTGATCAGCGAGTCTGTGAGACTCGGTGGATCACAGATCCGAGTAAGGGGTCGATCCCGACCCCTTACCACGTGATCAGCTGTCAGCCAATGACAGCTGATCATGTGATCTTAACAGAGCCGGTAATCTGCTTTTTTTCCTCCTCGCGCTGACACTGCAATGTGCCCGATCCACTGTGCCCACCTTTGCCCCATTAAAGTGCCTTCTACCAGTGCCCACAGTGCCATCTCTCAGTGCCCACAGTGCCAGTGCTGCACATCAGTGTCACCTGCCAGTGCTCATCTGTGTCACCTACCAGTGCTCATCTGTGTCACCTACCAGTGCCCATCAGTGCCACCTATCAGCGCCCATCAGTGCCACCCATCAGTGCCACCCTTCCGTGCCACCCTTCCGTGCCATCTTTGCTGTCCCCATCAGTAGCGACTTATCTGTCCCCACCAGTGCAGCTTATCAGTGCCCACCAGTGCAGCCTATCAGTGCCCACCAGTGCAGCCTATCAGTGCCCACCAGTGCAGCCTATCAGTGCCCACCAGTGCAGCCTATCAGTGCCCACCAGTGCAGCCTATCAGTGCCCACCTGTGCCGCCTCATCAGCGCACATCAATGAAGCAGAAAAATTACCTGTTTGCAAAATTTCATAACAAACTATTAAACATGATTTTTTATTTTTTTTTAAATTTCCATCTTTTTTTGTTTGTTTAGCAAAAAATAAAAACCCCAGCTGTAAATACCACCAAAAGAAAGCTCTATTTGTGGGGAAAGCTCTATTTGTGGGGAAAAAATGATAAAAATGTCATTTGGGTACAGTGTTGTATGACCGCGCAATTGTCATTCAAAGTGCGTCAGCGCCAAAAGCTGAAAATTGGTCTGGTCACGAGGGGGGTTTAAGTGCAAAGTAATCAGGTGGTTAAAGAAGTACTAAACCCAAAACCCAAAATGTAATATATTGCAGCTTACCAATTATTAGATGTGGTGGCTGCATTTGTTTCTTTTTCCCCCCTCTGTTTTTGCCTTGTGATCTGCCCAGTAACACACTTTCTGTATTAGCCCCCCTTTCACACGGGGTGGGCTCCAGCTCCGATCCACTTGCCCAGCAGGGGATTTATCAGCTGATCCTCCACTGAGCAGGTGGATGACAGGTTCATGTTCGCTTCACTTATGCAGAGCAGACACGGACACAGCCCATTCTCTATAGGTGGTTGAATGTACACGGACTGCCTATCCGTTTACACCCAACTGCCATCCGAGCTGCTGAATGGAAGGGGAATGGATCTCCATCAGCTTGAATGTAGGCGGATGTTAAGCCTCGTACACACGATCCGATTACTGAGCATCTGATTTTCGTCCAAAGGGCGTGTGCCAGGAACTTGTCTTGCATACTAACGGTACACAACTGTTAGCCAACAAACACAAACATATATAATATTCAGAGTACAGGACGCCAAGGTTGGGTCCTGGACGGGTGCTATATAGCACCAGTATTTGGGCTGTGGTCCCTTTAAAGGAGTCGCAGCATTGCTCAGGGGGTCACCCAAAATGGGTGAGGGGTTCCGGGAGTAGCCGAGCAGGAGAGGACTGACTCGCAGTCCTCTCTAGGTTAATAATAGTTATTTGGGACCCGGAATTTGGGAGGCTCTGAAGAGATATTCGGGTGGGAAAAGAGCCTCCCTCCCTGACCACAATGATTCAGCGCACAGGGGGTTAAGGGCCTCCAGGAAGACAGCTCAAAAGACAGGAAGTAGGGAAGAGTTGTTGGTGTGAGGAGGAGTAGGTGATTACACCTGTTAGCTGAGCTGTGTGGATGTCTGGAGGCTGCTAAAAGAACCTGCTGCAAAAACTGTATGTGTTTTCCTTAACTTTGTTTTTGTGCTGAAGATAAGCTGTTTTTTTTTTGTTATGCTGAAGATAAGCGGACTTTGTTTTTGTACTTTACCTGTGCGCTGAAGAAAGCCTTATTTTGATTTTTCTTTCAAATAAATGTCTTTTATTTTACAACTGACGGTTTATGCACTTAATCCCGTGGAGCTATTGTCCCCAAAGTTCACAACTGGTGTCTTGGATGCTGGCAAAAGTGCATTTGCAGCCGCAAAAACCGTTTAAAACTAAACTGACATTTAAAGAGACAGTGTACAAATGGCATGTCGTGGGTGAAGTCAGCTCAGACGCTGCAAGCAGCAGGTAAAGGCATGGAGGAGGTCATCAGGGCTTTGGCGCAAGCCACCGTGACCCAGCAGCAAGCTTCAGCAGATGCAAACCGTCGCCATGAGGAAGCGATGGCTCAGCAGCAGCAGGCCCTGGCACAGGCTATAGCTGCACAGCAGGAAAACACACGGTTGCTAGCCGCCCAGTTTACTGCTCAGCAGGAGTCCACTCAAGCACAGGTGACTGCCTTACAGGAGGCAGTGCAGCGGCTGGCTCAGGGACGAGAACAATCGGTCGTTGCCGTTGGCAACCAAGTGTCTGTGAGAGCCAGCCATTTCTTACAAAAACTGACACCCAGCGATGACGTAGAGGCCTTTCTCACCACCTTTGAGAGGATAGCAGAGAGAGAGGGGTGGCCCCGTGACCAATGGGCCGGCATTATCTCTCCTTTTCTCACCGGTGACCCGCAAAAGGCCTACTTTGACCTCCCAACTGAACATATCAGCAACTATGAGCATCTGAAGGCAGAGATCCTGGCCCGCCTAGGAGTGACCATGGCTGTCCGGGCTCAGAGGGTGCATCGCTGGCGGTACAAACCTGACCGACCACCCAGGTCCCAAATGCATGAACTGATACAGCTGGTTAAAAAATGGCTGCAGCCAGAAAAACTGTCAGGCCCACAAATGGTGGAACGGGTGGTGATGGACTGGTACCTGCGGTCCCTGCCAGATGACCTACAGCGCTGGGTAAGCCATGGAGACCCTGCAACCGCTGACCAGCTGGTTGAGTTGGTTGAAAGGTACACCGTGGTGGAGGACCTGCTTGGGCCTGCCAAACGTCGGGAACCCACACCAAGGGCAACAAGACCGGCCACAGCACCTAGGAGAGAAGCCCTGCTAGACATTGGAACCCGCAACCCTGCACCATCTTCTGCAGAACCTCGAAGGTTGGTTCCTGTCCCTAGGATGGGAGGCCTACAGTGTTGGCGATGTCGGTCCTGGGGGCATACCCGGGCACAATGCCCACTTCAGGAGGAGCCGATGGATTGCGGGACTGGTCGGAGAAGCTCCTTCTATGTGCAAAGAGCGTGTACCACTCATCTTGATCTGGCTGAAGGACGGTTCGAGTGTGAAGTGTGGGTGAACCACCTTCCTGCCAGGGCCCTACTAGACTCCGGGAGCATGGTAACACTGGTACATGCCAGGGTGATTGGGAGACTTGGCCCCGTAAATAAAACTCTGCGCGTAGTGTGTATCCATGGGGATACCAGGGAGTACCCCCTGGTTCCTGTGACGGTTTCTTATGGACGTACCTCAGTGACACAAGAGGTTGGGGTAGTAAATAGTTTAATACATGATATTATAGTGGGGCGGGACTGTCCGCTATTTCTCGAACTGTGGAACCAGGCACAGATGGGGCTGCCAGGAGAACTGGGGACACTGGGCCTGGAAGAGATGGAGTCTGAGGGGTCTAGGCCTGAAACCCCCACAACACACCCCTCTAAAACAGAGATACCTGTCACTAATAAGGATATTGCAGAGAATGTTAATTTGAATGACAATGTTTCTGTTTCAGGCCTCAATACCGAGTTGACTTCTGAGGGGGGGGAAGCCTTCCCATTACAGGTTATGCTGGGGGAGGATGATGAGGAGCTCTCCCCGTTGCAGTTCCCAGTTGAGGAGGGTGAAGGGGAAACATCCTCAAGGTCAGTGCATCCAGACCTGGACGTACCCAGGGGTGCGTTTGGCACCGCCCAGTTGCAGGATCCTACCTTGGTCAATGCTCGAGAGCAGGTTTCTGTTGTTGATGGGGTCCCACAAATACCAGGGGCAGATCAAAGGTTTCCTCATTTTGCATTAAAGGGGGATTTGGTTTATCGAGTGGCTGAAAGCCGAGAGGAAACTGTAGAGCAGTTACTGGTTCCCCAACCATATAGGCGGATGCTACTTGACCTAGCCCACAATGACGCACTGGGAGGACACTTGGGGGCAGAGAAAACGGAGGCCAGGATAACCGACCGGTTTTACTGGCCAGGGGTGAAGGCCGAGGTTAAAAGATATTGTGCATCTTGTCCCATTTGCCAGTTAACTGCCCCAGGGCCACACTATAGAAGCCCTCTGGTACCCTTGCCGATTATTGAGGTTCCATTTGAGCGGATCGCCATGGATCTCGTGGGACCCCTGGTAAAGTCGGCAAGGGGGCACCAATATATATTAGTCATCCTAGACTACGCAACCAGGTATCCAGAAGCAGTTCCTTTGAGGAAAGCTTCCTCTAAGGCCATTGCCAAGGAGTTATTCCAAATGTTTTCACGAACTGGATTCCCCAGGGAGATACTTACGGACCAGGGCACCCCTTTTATGTCAAAGGTGATGGCGGACTTGTGCAGACTATTTCAGATCAAGCAGTTGCGGACGTCCGTCTATCACCCGCAGACCGATGGCCTAGTTGAGAGGTTTAATAAAACTCTAAAGTCCATGTTAAAAAGAGTGGTCCAGAAAGACGGGAAGGATTGGGATATGTTACTCCCTGCCCTCTTGTTTGCCATCCGGGAGGTTCCACAAGCGTCCACGGGCTTCTCACCGTTTGAGTTAGTGTATGGACGAAGGCCCCGGGGGTTGCTTGACCTAGTCAAAGAAACATGGGAAAGTGAATCCTCACCACACAAGACCGTGGTAGAGCATATCTCTCAAATGCGAGAGAGGGTGGCTAAGGTGATGCCGCTGGTGAGGGAGCACATGCAGAAGGCTCAGGATGCCCAAAGAAGGGTGTATAACAGATCGGCTAAAATTAGACAGTTTCAAGTAGGAGACCGGGTGGCTGTCCTAATACCCACAGTGGAGAGCAAGTTCTTGGCCAGGTGGCAAGGCCCGTTTGAGGTAATAGAAAAAGTGGGTGAGGTGAACTACAAGGTACACCAGCCAGGGAAAAGAAAACCATACCAGATCTATCACGTAAATCTGTTGAAACCCTGGAGAGACAGAGAACAGGTATCCGCTGTGGTAGCGGTACAGTCAGGGGACCATGCAGGAATCGACCTGGTGCAGGTGGCTGCTACCCTAACTAGGCCCCAAACCCAGCAAGCAAAAGAGTTTCTGCAAAGAAATAGGGACATGTTTTCAGGGTTGCCGGGTCTCACCAACGTCATCGAGCATGACATTGTGACGGAACCCTGTATAAAAATCCGGTTAAGGCCTTACCGTATCCCAGAAGCTCATAGAGTGGCAGTGTCTGAAGAGGTCAAGAGAATGCTCGAGCTTGGAGTCATTGAAGAGTCGCAGAGCGAGTGGTCGAGTCCAATCGTGTTGGTACCCAAACCCAACGGCACCCTCCGCTTCTGCAACGACTTCAGAAAACTTAATGAAATCTCCAAGTTTGATGCTTATCCAATGCCACGGGTAGATGAGCTAATTGAGAGGTTAGGTCCAGCCAGGTATATAACCACGCTAGACCTCACAAAAGGGTATTGGCAGATTCCCCTGACCAAGAAAGCCAGGGAGAAAACAGCTTTCTCTACCCCGGAAGGCCACTTCCAGTACAAAAGAATGCCATTTGGTCTACACTCTGCCCCCGCTACATTCCAAAGGGCCATGGACAAAACTTTGCGTCCACATCAACGGTATACTTCGGTTTACCTAGATGACATAGTCATTTTTAGCACTGATTGGGAGTCCCATCTTCCCCGAGTTCAGGCAGTCGTAGACTCCTTGAGAAGAGCAGGATTCACCATCAATCCGGAGAAGTGCGCGATTGGAGTAGAGGAAGCCAAGTACCTAGGGTACATTGTGGGTAGAGGACTGGTGAAGCCCCAAATGAGTAAGGTAGAAGCCATACAGAACTGGCCCCGCCCCCTATCCAAGAAGCAGGTCAGAGCGTTTTTGGGCATAGTTGGCTACTACCGGAGGTTTGTCCCCAACTTTGCCACCATTGCTGCACCATTGACGGACTTGACCAAAGGCAGAAAGTCAGTGATGGTACAGTGGAATGACGATGCCGAAAAAGCTTTCCAGAAGCTTAAGACGGCATTGTGCCGGGATCCGGTGCTTGTGGCTCCAGATTTTTCTAAGGATTTTGTAGTACAGACAGATGCTTCAAGTGAAGGGCTAGGAGCAGTCCTGTCTCAAGTGATCAATGGGGAAGAGCACCCCATAGTTTTTCTAAGTAGGAAGCTGACGGCAGCGGAGAAAAACTATGCGGTGGTGGAGCGGGAGTGTCTTGCCATCAAGTGGGCTTTAGACTCTTTACGGTATTTCCTCCTAGGTAGAAGGTTCCGCCTAGTGTCCGACCATGCCCCACTGACCTGGATGAGACAAAACAAAAACACCAATGCCAGGGTGACAAGGTGGTTCCTTTCTCTCCAGGAGTTCAATTTTGTGGTAGAGCACAGACCAGGGAGACAGCATCAGAACGCCGATGCCCTCTCCCGGGTCCATTGTATGATGTCGAGTGGTGCCTCCAACACCTCCGCGTTGAGGCAGAGGGGGGGGATATGTACAGGACGCCAAGGTTGGGTCCTGGACGGGTGCTATATAGCACCAGTATTTGGGCTGTGGTCCCTTTAAAGGAGTCGCAGCATTGCTCAGGGGGTCACCCAAAATGGGTGAGGGGTTCCGGGAGTAGCCGAGCAGGAGAGGACTGACTCGCAGTCCTCTCTAGGTTAATAATAGTTATTTGGGACCCGGAATTTGGGAGGCTCTGAAGAGATATTCGGGTGGGAAAAGAGCCTCCCTCCCTGACCACAATGATTCAGCGCACAGGGGGTTAAGGGCCTCCAGGAAGACAGCTCAAAAGACAGGAAGTAGGGAAGAGTTGTTGGTGTGAGGAGGAGTAGGTGATTACACCTGTTAGCTGAGCTGTGTGGATGTCTGGAGGCTGCTAAAAGAACCTGCTGCAAAAACTGTATGTGTTTTCCTTAACTTTGTTTTTGTGCTGAAGATAAGCTGTTTTTTTTTGTTATGCTGAAGATAAGCGGACTTTGTTTTTGTACTTTACCTGTGCGCTGAAGAAAGCCTTATTTTGATTTTTCTTTCAAATAAATGTCTTTTATTTAACAACTGACGGTTTATGCACTTAATCCCGTGGAGCTATTGTCCCCAAAGTTCACAATATATATATATATATATATATATATATATATTTTTTTTTTAATAGCCAAAAATGAAAAATTTCCTAAAGGAAACACATCTAGACGCATTTAGCCACGTTTAGAAACATTTGTCACTTGAAATGCCTGTAAACTCAGCTTCTGAATGCATTTTTTTGCGTTCCAAAAAAAAAAAAAACTGCCTAGAAATGACTAGAAACGACCCTGTGCACATGTACTGATAAGATAACATTAAGGTGAGTTTAGGGGCAACTGAAAAAAAACGGCCAACTGCTCCTAAACATCCGTTTACCAGCAGCAGGGTACATGAGGCTTAAATGAACAAAATTTACACCTGCCAAATGGAGGTTCCAATTGGGTCTGCTTGATAAACGGACAAGTGGACCCAATCGGAAACATTCATGTGAAGGGGTCCTTAGAAACCCCCCACTCTGGAAGAAGCAGCATAGGGGGCACAGCAGAAAGCAGCATTGCCAGTCTCAGGGGAAGGGGAGTGTTAGTGTATATAAATCTGCTAGTACACCTAACACATTAAAGCCAAACTCCAGCTCACATTTTATAATGAGTTACAGTAAACATCTGTTATCTGCTTTCAATGCCAGCAGTTATATATCCAGCTCGGATTAGGTGAACAGTGTGGACAGTTTAGCTGTGAGAGCCTCTCTGTGGGAGATAAGATCTGATATTTTGCACTTCATCCCAGCCTTTGGAATCTTACCTTTTTGTTCATGGATTTCAACAGAAGGTTTCTTTTCTAGTACCTTTTGGTTAAACATAGGATTGAATAGCCTGAATTGTCAATCCCTTTGTATTGGACCCTTTCTTGGCTTTTGGGTGAAACCCTTCCATTTGACCCCAGGTCCGCCTGACACAGACAGACACCCGGTCCACATTCTCTGGCAGGAATGTGTAATTCCCCTAGGGGGCTTCCCAATGTCAATATATACCAGAATAACTCTACTACATTTATTCCCCTGCAAAGAAATCCATGAAGAAGCCGAGAAGGCGAGACGTGCCGGGTTGTGCATCTCCTCATATATGCGAAATATTGTCTGTCATGGTTGTCCATGACTGCTTATTACATTTATCTATTGAGTATTTACTATAATTTTGAGGGGGGGGGGGTTGTATAATCTATTAGAGTTACGCTGTATCGGGGGCGTGACCGGATCTGAGTGGTGCGGGAGCATGGAGTGTGCAGTGAGCGAGTGAGGACGCGAATGGGCTCTCTCTGGTTCCTCTCACTGAAAACCGTTGCCTAGGCGTCCATATGTGGCCGGAGCTGAGGTAAATTACTCACTGACCTGGTTGATTGACCGTTAGGAGCCTGCACCGTCCCACTCTTGAGCCTGCTGCGGGCCGGTGGAAGGGACATCCGACCCACCAAGCGGTCCCTGTTTGTGGTGAGAGGCGGGGAGGCGCCCTGCGGGACGACGGTCTGCTGGATCACACGACCGCAGGAGCGAGTCACCTGACCCCGATCATCACCTGACCACCCGGCGGTATAGTGGGAAATACACCGAAGGTTGAGCGGGCGGCGCTCGTGTGAAGGACAGGCTGGGGCTGTGATGCGCGGGGCGACTTAGGAGATCAAGCCGTCCTCCAAGAGGGGGAGCGAGGACACTTCAGGGGGTGAGTTGTGCAACTGCACCCACTACATTCAGCAGCTGTTCTGTGATATCTGGGCTACAATAATGGCACTGGACATTGTAATGTTGTAATGTTGGAGATAAAAGTTCCGGGACTAGGTAATACAATATAGTCACCTCCACGCTATCTTTGAAAAGCATCTCCACAGTACCAGGTGTGTTTCTAACTTTATATACAGTCCAGTCAATTGTGTGATACCTGTGTGATACCTTAACCAGTCTTGCTGAGCTGCTCGCTAATGCTATAAATGTTATCAAGGCTGCTCAAATAAATACCACATCAGCAACCTGGCAATCGGGCAACCATAGAGGTTTTTCTGCAAGCAGAGAGAAGACTGCTTATTTTTTTTTTTTCCTTTTTACCGCGGGCTCGCGGAATTAGATACTTATTAAGTATATTATACCTATTCGCTCTCTTTCCAACCCCTGTCTTTCTACACACTTGGATTTTTAAAGCCATATTCCTGACTATGTCGTTTATAGCCAGAAAGAGGTTTGTCTAATTTAACATAACCTATAAAGACCCCAGGGTTCAATAGAGAGCCCAGTGCTTTTAACTACCTAGCACTAACCCAGTGTCTTTTCCAGGTTAAAACCGATACAAAAAAAAAAAAAAAAAAGAAAAATTTTTTTGCATGGATATCTTGGTATATACCACCCGTTGGCAAACAAAGTAGTATACAATACCAACACGTATTATCTCTGCTCTGGGCCATTGGACAATTATCAAACGAGTTATATATATCTGCTTTATATACCATTTTTTTTTTTTTTTTTTATTTCTTTTCTTTACATACTAGGACTAATAAACCGTTAGTTCTGATTACTACCACCTAGAATCGGTGTGACTAACCTATATGAGCTTAAGGCACTTGGTGGCCCCTTAGCTCCTATTATTTAGCTATCATTACCAACATCGTTGATCTTTGTAAAAAACAACAACGGCCTAGCTCTTTCCGAGCAAACAAGGCGCAGGGGGTCCGCCGCGACTCGTCAGTGATTAGCAATCACCGTTTGCAATTTATTTCCTGAAGCCTGGAGTCTCAACTCCAATTACTTTAGATAAATAGGCGGTTGGGCAGTCGGGGATAGGTGGGGGGGATCCACCTTGCTTAGCAAGGTTGCCATGTCAAGGAAAAAACCCCCAGAAGAACATTTGTCCCAGGAAGGGATGCAAAATACACGCTCTACAAAGGAGAAAAACATCCAAATCGCAACAGCCACTGCCACCAAACTAGAAAAATATGCACACTTAGCACCCGCTTCACCAAATAGGCTGAATTCGCATCAAGAGGCTCCCCAGGTTAAGGACCAAAAGAATCCTCCGTCGGATAGAAAGAGCCAGGGGGGCATAGCCCCCAATTCAACTCCCAACCTATCCACTTCAACTGTTTCTAAAAAATCCATAAATAAGGGTGCAGGAGGATCAAAAACTCTATCAACCACCATGAATCCTGAGGTAATTTCACCCACCAGCTCGGTGCCAATTTCCGCGCCAGCCTCAGAGAGGGCTGTGGTAGTATCAGAAGGAGAGCCTACACTCAGGGAGGTACTTAACGCAATAAATGATTGCAAAGCCTCAATCTCAAATTTTGATAACCAACTAAAAAATATTAAGGATGAACTAATCTCCATAAAACATGATCTAGGTAGAACGGTACAAAGTATCACAGATCTAGAGGGGAGGGTAAGTTCCATAGAAGACGAATTTACCCCTGCCAAAACCGAAATCCAACAGCTCAAAGATACAATAAATGCACAAGTCGCTAAATTGGACGACATGGAAAACAGAAGTCGTAGAAACAATATTAGGCTGATTGGCCTTCCAGAACGAACGGAGGGCTCTAATCTAATCAAGTTCTTGGAGACATGGTTTGGGGAGATTTTTGGAGGATCATCTTTCACCCCCCTGTTCGCTATCGAACGTGCACACCGCATTTTTTCTAGAACTCAAAAGGAGGGAGACCGCCCTAGGCCAATAATACTCAAAATCTTAAATTATAATGATAAGGCCACCCTGCTACGGCGAGCAAGGGAGGTGGGGGACATTAGGTTTCAGGGCGCTAAAATATCACTATATCCGGACTTCTCCCCAGACCTACAGAAACGTAGAGCTGAATTTACCTCAATTAAACGCACTATGATTAATTACAAGATACACTATGCCCTTCTATACCCTGCTCGGTTGAGAGTCACGGCCTTTGACAGGACTTTCTTTTTCAATTCTCCTAACGAGGCAGTGCGATGGTTAGAAGACAACAAAAGGGACTTATAAGGAAGGAGGGTTATAGCCTTACCCCCCTTTGGCTGTTTCCCCTTTTTTCCCCCTTTTTTTTTTTTTTCTTTTGTTGTGGGGTTTTTTCCCCTTTTTTCTTCTCCCCTTTTTTTTTTTTTCTTTTTTAGGAAGATTACCGGTGGAGGGGTAATTAGAGAGGGCCCATTGGAAATGGGCAAGGTTAGATGAATGTAGTTATGAATGGGAGAGGGCAGATAGGCCCCCTAATAATGTTTGTATTTGCACTGATCACTTTAATACAGAGAGATTATGGGAGTGGAAGAGAGGTAAGGGGAAAGGTCGCGAATATACCCGTTAGGGGTTGCCCTGATGGGCCAGGGGGGGGAGGGAGGGGTGGAGGGGGGGGGAAGGCGTAGGGAGAGGGTGGGGGGGAGGGGGCGTAGGGAGAGGGTGGGGGGGAGGGGAGAGAAGGGAGGGAAGGGGTTGAGGGATAAAGGGTGGGTTGGATTAAAGGTTGAGCACAGGGTACAGTTTTTTAATACACATGTGTCACTTAAAATAGATTCAAGCACAAGAATTGATAGGGGGAAGCATGTAAATGGATGCAATAATATAAGTCAAGGAACGGGGTTCTATGTAGTAAAAATGTTTGGTTATCATGGTGCTCTTTGGAGCAATTTTCTTTCACATATGATGTTAGCACTAATGCATGTTATGACACAGGGGCTCAATAGGAAATTTATTTCTACTCCTTTTTTTTATCGATGCTCTTCTTGGGTTTTTTTCGTTTTTCTTTTTTTTTTCTTTTTTATTAGTAATTCCCTAAATGGAACCACATTTTTCAATTATGGTGACCCATATGATGTAATACTACTCTCGTTGCCTAACCTATTTTTATTCATTACGCATTATATATCGAAATATAAGTATACATGCAGGCAAAAAAGCTTGACTTGATCTCCTGGAATGTCCGGGGCCTTGGAGACCCGTCAAAAAGAGCCTTGGTGTTATCACTTTTTGAGGATAGGGGGTTAGGAGTCCTACTGCTACAAGAGACGCACCTGACGAAGGATACGGTCCCACTGCTGCGTGGCCGGAAATTCCAGGCCCAGTACCACTCCGTGTACTCTTCATACTCAAGAGGAGCGAGTATTTTAATAGGAAGGGGAATACAATTTTCTTGTTATAAGGTACAAATAGACCCAATGGGTCGCTATGTCTTTCTGCATTGCTCAATAGAAGACACTCCACTGGTTCTAGCAAGTATTTATGTACCACCGCCATTTAAACTCGAGATCCTTTATGAACTAACTGCATTCATAACAGACAAACTCGGGGTCCCAGTGATAGCTATGGGGGACTATAATGAGGTCCTAGACAAGGCTATCGACAGGTTCCCAGCGCCACCTCAAACGGGTCGGGGGGAGGAGGGCAGATTAGCCCGTTTTTTGTCAGAAACTGGACTAATGGAAGCTTGGAGACTAATACATCCGCTTGAGAGGCAATATTCTTGCTTCTCAAGCTCCTTTCTGACACTATCCAGATTGGATATGGCCTTTGTCAACTCCAACACCCTTCCCCTGATAGACGCAATTGACTATGCTCCCAGGGGAGTTTCCGACCACTCGCCTTTAATACTTGCAATTAAAGTTGGGATAAGGCCCCATTCCAGGGAATGGAAAATAAATCCAGCTTGGTTGGATTTGATCGATAACCCTGAGGAACTAAATTTTGCTCTTAAAGAATTTATTTCTTTTAATACAGGAACGGCCCCCATGGGGGTGGTGTGGGACTCTCTGAAAGCCTATCTCAGGGGCCTCCTTATACAACGAATTGCGGGAGCTAAGGGCAAGTCGCGGAAATGGGAGCACGAAGCAAAAAGGGCTGTAATGCTGGCAGAACAAGAATATATTCTCAATCCAAATCCAGAATCCCAGAATAAGTGGCTAGAAAAGCAGCAAGATTATAAACTAGTTACTACTAGGATCAGCGAGGACAAACGTATAACTCAGAGACAAATATTTTTTGGAGAAGGGGAGAGAGTTGGTCGCATGCTGTCTTTGCTGGTTAAGGCAAATATGTCCCCTGCACCAGTCTTGGCAGTTAGAACTACTCAGGGAGTCATATCCCTGGATCCCACGGATATCATGAAAACATTTAGAGATTTCTATAAGTCCCTATACAAATCCCAGATAGGTGTAGATACGGGGGAAACGGAGCTATTTTTGGATAATATAAATGTTCCTATTCTGTCCGAAGCTGATCGACAGCTAATGGATGCTCCAATTACGCTACAGGAGTTACGGGATGTGGTGGCTGGGATGTCAAACTCGAAGTCACCAGGCCCGGATGGGCTCCCAATTGAAACTTATAAAAAATACGGGGGAATTGTATTGCCAGAATTGCTTAACACATTGAACCAGGCGTTTTCCGTGGGGTCTCTTCCTGCTTCGATGACGGAGGCAACTATTGTTGTTATCCCGAAGGAGGGAAAAGACCCCACGGACCCCGCTTCATACCGCCCAATTTCTTTGCTGTGCGCCGACGTTAAGATCTTGGCCAAAGTATTGGCTGCCCGATTGAACACCTGCATACACAATCTTATACACCCAGACCAGTCTGGATTTATCCCGGCGAGATCGACTAGCATTAATATCCGTAGGACCTACTTGAATATACAACTGCCAACAGTCAATAAAGGTTCAAGGGCCATCTTGGCATTAGATGCTGCTAAGGCATTTGATAGCCTTGAATGGGCCTATCTCTTTAAAACCCTGGGAAAATTCGGCTTTGGACCAAATTTTATTAAGTGGGTAACACTACTCTATACTAATCCAAGAGCAAAAATAAAAATTAATAATGAACATTCCGACCTATTTCAGTTGGAAAGAGGAACTAGACAGGGGTGTCCCCTCTCGCCTCTTCTATTCTCCTTGGCAATAGAGCCACTGGCTATTGCAGTTAGGGCCAATGGGGAGATACGAGGTTTTAGGAGGGGCGTATACGAAGAGAAGATAGCATTGTTCGCTGACGACGTCTTGTTCTACTTGGCAGACCTTCAAACCTCATTGAAAGCAGCAATAAAGTTGGTGGGAGAATTTGGGAAGATTTCTGGATTGACTATCAACTGGGATAAATCAGCTCTCCTTCCAATAGACCCAATTTCACCAGATATAAATCCCCATGAATTTACCTTCAAGATAGTTGACAAATTGAAGTACCTCGGGATCTGGATTTCCAAAGACACAAACGGGTACCTAGAAAATAACTTGGCCCCGCTATTAACTAAATTGAAATATAAGGCTGAGGTGTGGGGCCGTCTCCCCCTATCGGTTGCCGGACGATGCAACCTTCTCAAAATGATCTGGCTCCCCCAGATCCTATATTTTCTTCATAATTCACCTGTGTGGATTGGGCAGAAATGGTTTAAAAGAATAGATTCGCTCTTCAGGGACCTAATTTGGAAAAAAGGCCATCCTAGAATTGCACTGGCCACACTCCAGCTGCCCTTTGAGGATGGGGGGTTGACGATTCCACACCCCAGACGGTACTTTCTGGCATCCCAGCTGCAACATTTAGCAGGGAGGGGGTCTTCCACAGGCACAGTTTCAAACTTGATGCTGATAGGATGCCCACATGGCACACTTATAGAAGCCCTTGAGGCCAGCTCCTTCTCCATACGCTGCCCAACGGTAAAGCTAGTAATAAAGACTTGGCAATTAGCAAAAACTATGCTAGGGTACCAGGGCATATCGGAACTAGCTCCCTTGTGGAACAACAACAATCTACAACAATCTACAAGAATTAGCTAAAATTAGGGCACCCCAACATTTGCTGAGTTAAAGCAGGATTTCTCCCAGCCCAGACGCAATTTGGACGGCAGGTGCCGCAATGGACATATATAACCACCCTGTCTCAGATGGTGCTGTCGGAACCATCGAAGGGGGTAATTTCTGGGCTCTATGCTAAGTTAGGGGAAAGAACCATGGATAAAAGTGGACCAAGCAAGACCAGGTCAATATGGGAGAGGGAGGTCGGCCCTTTATCACCAGCAGAATGGGATCGGGTCCTTGGCCAGGTGAAACGGGTCTCAATTTCCCCCTCACATAAAATATCGCATCTCTACTTTTTGTACAGAGTATATTATACTCCTAAAAAAATGTTTAGACTTGGATGGCGGGAAAACGACCACTGTCCCAGATGTGGACGGCCCGGTGATTTTAGCCATATGCTCTGGAAGTGCCCAAAGCTTTACAGATATTGGACTAGCATAGTCAAGGAAATTAATAAGATACTTGATTTAAAGTTAGAGCCAACGGCTAGGACATGTCTCTTGGGCCTTCTGGAACAGGGGACTGGTTCAAAAATTATTGTGGACTCGGCCCTAAGGGCTTTATTCCAGGCTAGAAAACTGATTGCCCAACATTGGCAGTCTAAATCTCCTCCGACATTAGAGATCTGGCTAAAAAATATGAACACAATAATAGGCAACGAGAGAGTATACTTCATTAAACAGGGAAACTATAAAAAATTCCAGAAGATGTGGGGACCCTGGATCACAAATAGAATAGAATGAGAAAGCTATACTGAGCTATTCTGGAGCGATACAGGAATATAAGTCTCAACCGGGGGGGGGGGAGGGAGGGAGGTGTATAGGGGGCGCAAAACCAAATGGGGATAATATAACACTCAGAGATATTAGCACTGATTAGGATTAAATTCTTTAAATTGTGTATGAATAGCTTTTTTACTCTATAAAGATATAAATTCCTTTTTTGAATATATAAATATGGAAAAGGGTAAGCCACAATGATGATAAGACTCACATGGGACAGTGAAATTGGCGCTGCTGACGTAAGTCCTATATATAAGTTTTGCTGAAGTGGCACCAAAAAAAAAAAAAAGAGTTACGCTGTATAACGCTTGTTTTTTATAATATTTTTTGGTAAAGCCACAATTTTAATAATTTATAATAAAATTAAGTTTTAATATCCCGTTGTAAGATTGATTATTCTAGAAGGAGGTTTCAGCACTTACAAAGTCACAATATTTTGTGTTTTCTTGTTGTAATAATTGGTAAGCTGCAATATAATAAATGTTTGCTTTTGGGTTTATTACTGCTTTAACCTTTTCTTAAACAGAAAGGCAATTGAGTGGGGTGAGAGGTTTTTCAGTTATAGGTGGAGAGGCAGCATTTTTGCAATTAATTAAATGGAAGAAACACTAGGATTTGAAGATACTCTGGATATTCTAAAATACTTTAAACTGTGACACAGATGGGCTGTTTTCATTTGTTTATATACTTGTGTGATTGTTTTAATGTAATATATGGACTAATATAACATTATATTTCTGGAATCTGGATATAAGGCTTTTACCTTTAGGTAGCACTTGGTATGTTAGGGGGCTTCTGAATGGTTGACTGTGGGTGCCAAATTGCTCAACCTCCCACCCTGCTTCCTCTTGGATAGGACAACAACCCACTGCTATAGCTAATCATCAAACATCCTAGTCCCACACCCCTCTGTACTATTCTACTGATTGTGTGGGTGTATTGTCCTTAGATGCATGACATATATGCTCATAGCAATAGGATGCTGTATGCAGGCATGTTTCTACAGCTATATAATGTCACATCTGTGACATCATCTGGCCTTAGATTTCAAATTGTAGGTAGGTAAAGTTTAATGCTGCCCCACCTGGTAAGGCTAGTGTTTTCTTGGGTCCGACTCTGCCGTTCTGTGTGCTATAAAAAAGGGACAAGGGCTGGACCCAGGAGGACTCACACACACAGAGGGAAATAAATGTGTGGGAATTGCTCACTGCCATTGCCAGAGTCTGGGTCGCCAGTGCCATGACGAATTCAGAGATTTTTGGGACTTGCAGTTCTCTCTGAAGATACCATCCATGGATTATGCCAAGAATGTACTCTTGTATGTTAATGGATTCTTCAGTAAAGCTTTGAAACTTTGCCTTTGCCTGGTCTAAAGTTACTAAAGGAGTGTAATGCAAGTAACGGGCACACCTAGTCTGCAACTAGGGTCACTAAACACACTGTGCTATGAAGACATCAGTGTGAGAGCTAACAGTGTGTAGTACAAGAAAGTGGTTACCAAGGGTAGGGAAGGTTTCTATAGCAGTCTAAAAAGTGTGGCAGGAGGGAAAGCTTCTAGCAGGAAGAGTTGTTGTTGGCACTCTCTCCATGAGCAGGTCTGTCTCTCATAGTAATGGGAGCAGATCAGCACCGCAGAGGTCCCCAACCTGTATGGAGTTAAGTGAAATGCACACATGAAGTCAGAGCTAGGTGCACAGTGGGGCTTCATACAGTTACTGGGAGTGAGGTAGAGGTTATACGCTGGACTGGTAGAGAGGGCATAGACTCAGCATGTCCCTCCTAATTGCATCAGTGACCATAGTGGTATATAATTGCATTGAGAAAGTTTATTAGAGACCCATCATCTGTTCCAGTAAAGGTACCCTGTGTGTGAGAAAGTGACCTGTATTCAGTGTCTAACGTAGCCCAGAAGAGCCCACCCCAGGGGAAGGCCTTTCATGTGGCTCTCTCATTGATGCCCAACATAGAGGATGCAATGACCATCCCATCTTTTTACCCTCCTATACAGTACTACATAGTGCCTGGACAGAATCTTATTTGTTTCCATTGATGCATTGGAAGTTACTATAGATTTTTAGATTTGCCACTTTGGTTATGACTTGGCTTGTCTCCTGATATCCAAGCAAAAGACATGTGTTGCAATAAACCAGCAGGAAGTACCAAGGCAAGAAATAAATAGCATGTGTACATTAAACTTACTCCAGGTTGTCAGAACTTGCTGACTTGTTGGCTACAAGTTTTAATCCAGGAAAAAATACAGTACAAACCATAATAACTTACAATTCCACAGTCTGACTGAGATTGATGCTCACAGATTTCCATTTGTTTTACAGCACCGAGATTCCCTATTGAAATCATGCAGGTGTAGTTTATACATTTGTCATCAGGTGAGGGAATTGTCTGTTCTTCCTTGAAGTCAAAATCAATGAACATGTTAGAGATATTAAAAGACAGTTTGTGTAGTAAAGTACAATTTCCTTTATCACAACACATGGATGAGAGCGAATATTAGAGAGCCATCAATGTTATTTTGATTAAAACATATTACAAATAAATAATCCTAAGAACATATGTAACTACCTTAATAAATAAATTATGACATAGAATTGTTATTACTAAAACATTATTTTTAGCTTCTAAGTAATTTTATGGCATCCTGAAGGTTAAAACTGATATTGCTGCAATACTCCTCCTCTCTCCAGTGCTCCCATCCACAGTACCTCTTCTCCTTGTCAAAAGATTTTATTAAATATACAGCAATCAACAGGTATGTCAATTACACTTATAGAAATAGAGAAAATTAAGCTATTTGTTATACAATGTTATGCAAACATCAACAATTAAATAAAAGTGTCTTTCAAGTGGAATGTATTTAAATACAACCTGAGGAGTGGGTGAGAAGTCATGTGACAATATAATCACTTAATATTAACAGTACCAACAGTAATTACACATTAATGAATTTTAAGGGTACAGGTCGTATGCATTTAAAAAGTGAGCTGTAAAGTTAGAATAAGAGGGGAGAAAAAGTAGTAGAAGAGGAGGGGGGTAGAAAGTTGGAGAAGTCCACAAGTTCGACCCAAGCACCAGCGCAAAAAATTGTTTTGTTGATTAAATGAATGAGTGAATGAAACAGCTACCATGGTAGGAGGACTGATTCATGAAAGGTTGGCGGTAGATAATATTTTAACCATGGGTGCCATATCTTTTCAAATTTAGGGATCTGGTCTCGTTCAATAGCCATCATTTTGGCGTGGGACATGGTGGCATTAATTCTATGTGTTATCTCAGCCATCACCAATGCAGGGGACTTCCATGCCTTTGCCATTGTTTGTTTTGCGTTTGTGAGGAGTTGAACAAAAAGTATGAATTGGGAATGTGTTAAGCAATCTGGTTTCAAATTAAGTAGTGCAGTGAACGGGTCTGGTCGCACCAAAAATCAGAAACATTTTGGAGGCAATGTCAAAGATTTCTTTCCAAAAGGTTAGGGCTATCGGACATGTCCACTAAATATGTAGATGCGTACCTACTTCTGAGCAACCCCTAAAACAGAGAGGAGAGTAATTAGGCGCATATTTGTAATGTTAATGCTATAATGTTAGGTGAGGCTGATTTTGTTATCGATCAGATCCGACCAGTCTGCCACTTCAAGGGTTCGCCCCAGGTTCTCCTCCCATTTCTGGATGTAGGTTGGTTTATATAGATTAGCGTTGACTAGAAGTTGAGTGTAGAGGGATGAAATCATACCTTTAGAATGGGGGGTCTTTCTTACATACGGATTTAACATTGGGAAGATGGATTATTGGATTGTCACCTTTTATAAAAGGTGTGAAGAAGTTTTTAATTTGAAGGTACCTGAATAATTCTGATTGTGGTAAGTAATAGCTCTCACAGAGAGTTTGGAAGGAAAGAAAGGATTTAGGAGAGACAAAATGGTGAAGCCTCATAATTTCCAAGGATGTCCAAACTTTAAATGATTTGGGGGAGATCCATGCAGGATAAAAAGCATATTTTTTTTTAAGAAAGGATAGGAGGGGGTTGTGTGGTGATTGCAGATTATTTTGAGTTTAAAGTGGAGTTTATCCCACAGGGATATAAAGTGTCTAGTGATGGGGTTACGTCAGCCCCCCAGCGGTCTTTGGGTTGAAGCCATAACAAGTTAGAAATTGATAATGGGTCGCATTCTGAAGCCTCTATTATTACCCATAAGAGAATTTCCTGAGTTGCGTGGTATTTAGAAAGACTGGCAAGATGTGCAGCCCACAGTACCTCTTCTAAGCCTCAAGATGTTTCAGGCTAGGTTGTTAGCAGCCTTTCTCAGATAAGAACACAATACAAATAATCATATACATTTACTGTATATAAAGAATGAATGCTGTGATAAAGGGTGCTCCCAATACAATCATTAAAAATTCAAAAAGTGATTTATACAAATAGTATATATACATTCAAAACCGTGTATAAAAGTGTATTAGTGAATGGCTTCACTTTATACATGTGCACAAATATGCAGAAAAAATGTATTAATATATTTATGATTGCTCAAACAAAAATATCATGAAAAGTTCAAAACAGATTCTTTCTAGATGATTCCACTCCAACATCAGAAAGAGAGAAATAAAATCCGTGTTCCAAATAATATTTGTGACTTTTCACCCAAATTGACAACAAATTGTGCTCACCAGATGGCCCTGGCCAGCAAGCGACCATAAGACATGAAGTACCTCCTCGAATGCTGGAAACCATTCTACAATCTTTTTCCAATGAATCATTCACATGTATGGTGAACTTGGTCGAATGAGCCCGGAAACAGCCAGATCAAATCTTTGTTATCTACCCTCCGCTTCAATCTCCCTCATCTGAAAATCAAGCTCTGCCAAAAAGAGCCAGGGAAGGCAGATATAGTGTAGTATTGTTTGTTTGTTAAAAAATTTCACTTACAATATTTCCAGCAGGGGAGTGCATCAGTATATCGGAAACACCTAGTGCGGTGGAAGTCCGTTCAGACACCGCTATCTGACCAGCGGTGTATGCCATGTATTAGGCAACCCCCCCAGCAGAAGTGACATGGAGTGCGTGTCAGACCTAGCTTGAAGCTAGGTCTGACACGCACTCCACATCACTGGTAAGCGCAATTTGTTGTCACTTTGGGTGAAAAGTCACGAATATTAGTTGCAACACAGATTTTATTTCTCACATGGTGTTGGAGTGGAATCATCTATAAAGAATTTGGGAGCTGTTTTGAACTTTTCATGATATATTTGTTTGAGCAATCATAAATATATTAATTATTTTTTTTTTAAATATTTGTGCACATGTATAAAGTGAAGCTATTCACTAATACACGTTTATACGCAGTTTTGAATGTATACATACTATTTGTATAAATCACTTTTTGCATTTTTAATGATTGCATTGGGAGCGCCCTTTATCAGAGCATTCATTCTTCATTAGTCTTCGCTAATTTCAGGTGCAGCAACCCTTCTTTCCTTTTTGTTTCATTATTGGCTCCAGTTCCATTTATTTATTATTTACTGTATATACTCATTGAAATGTCTGGAATCAATCTCTTAATTATTTAATTGAATTAACCATTCAATTACTATACTTTGCTCAAAAACACCACAATATACAATTGCATGTACTAATTTTATAGAGAGAAGAGTCATCTCCCACATCAATTGAATGCAGTCCTGACATGGCACCTTAAAGTGGATGTAAACCAACTCTCATCCTTTCTACTACTACTGCCATAGTGGTCATCTATAAGAATATACATGCCTCCTGCATGTATCCTTACCTGTCAAATGTCTCCCCTCTGTCTGTTATGAGACCCAAAAACCTGCAGATTCTGTGGGTGGGTTGGTTGTCTGTAACTCAGTGGGTGGAGTTGTGATGTCAGTAGACTCCCCGCCCACCTCTACACTCCCCTTGTCAACATGAATTTTCTCCTGTGTATTTCTTACACTGAACTTCTGCTATGATCACTAACATCCAGTCAAAACCCAGAAAAGTCACCACATGACTTCAGCATGCCCAATCATGATGAGGTGTGGAGTAACCAATCCAGGGAGAGCTGGAGAAGAAAGGAGGAGGGGATGAGAATTACACATAATGCCTCTCTAAGGCTCGTCCATGAGATATGCATCACCTGTCACTCACAGCTGGGGGGAAGAACAGACTGGTATTTCTCTGTCAGTTTTTATCTCACTGAAAAAAGTTAAGATGTTTGTTTGGAGCTGGATTAACTCTTAGTGGCAAGACTGGGCAGATTACATGAAATCCTATACTGTACAAGGTGCAAGCCTTAATTAAAAAAAAAAAAAAAAAAAATTGGGTTTACATCCACTTTAATGTCAAAGAGGGATATAATAAATAATCAATTAGAACTTCAAAGATCGATGGAATAACAAATATCACACATTGTTACAGTCACCAATTAAATAAATAAATACAGATCAAAATCTAAGTTCAACCCTCTTGGACACAAAAGGGTTGATTTACTAATGGCAAATAGACTGTGCATTTTCAAAGTGTAGTTGCTTCAGAGCTTAGTAAATAAGGTAAAGTTTCACTTTGCAAAGAATCACGCTGCCCAATCACATACAAAGAAAATAAAAAAACATAATTTTTGCTTGCACATGATTGGATGATGGAAGTCAGCAGAGCTTCTGCACATTTACTAAGCTCTGAAGCAACTGCTCTTGCAGACTGCACAGTCCATTTGCCTTTAGTAAATCAACCGACACAGTGTCCAATCAATGTATCCATTGTACTTTTTTTTCCCTTAAAGTGGATGAAAACCAGATTCATTAAATTTTAGACATGTGCAATTCGTTTAGTTACGAATTTGTTCTCCGTTAAAATTTGTTATATTTGTGAATTCGTAAGCATACGAATGAACGAATGGTTTACTAAAAATTCCAACGAAAAACGAACTATCAAAAAGAACGAATATGGAAAACAACGAAAATACGAAATAAATTAGAAACAACGAAACTACGAAAGAATGAAAATCAAAAAACGAAAACAGAAACAACGAAAATACAGAACAAAGATTCAAAATAACGAAAATCAAAATGAACGAAAAATCTAAATTACGAATATTCGGAAAACGGAAATGAAAACAAGAAAATACTAAATAACGAAAATTCTGCTGATCGAGAATTCGAAAGAACGAATGTTAGTTCTAATTCTGAAATATTCCATCCAGAGTCCAGATAGGGTGTGGTTGGGTCGGAGGCACTGTTTTGGTGGATTTTTGAGTTAAGTTCTGACTTGTGAGAGAGAAATTCTTTGTTTCTTAAACATATAAATAGCATACACATTACGTAAAATTATAAATTATGCTCCGATTACGAATCTATGAAAACAATGTTACGAAAGTACGAATAAATGAGGCAGTTAATCTCATGAAAGTACGAATGTAATTAAATCTACGAAAATACGAATTTCGAATCAACGAAAATTAGATTTACGGAAATACCAATCAACGAAAAAATAACTCTTCCGAAAATACGAACACGTCTGAATATTAAATATAAGGAAAATACGAATTTCGAATCAACGAAAATTAGACTAACGGAAATAGGAATCAACGAAAAAATAACTCTTACGAAAATACAAACAGCATGAACATAAAAATGTTGAGACAGGGAAAACTTGCTTTATGCGTATATATTCAGGAAAACGCCAACATGTTTCGGACTTTAGTCCTTTTTCAAGGCAGTTTAATATCCTTTTACAAAAGGATATTAAACTGCCTTGAAAAAGGACTAAAGTCCGAAACATGTTGGCGTTTTCCTGAATATATACGCATAAAGCAAGTTTTCCCTGTCTCAACATTTTTATGTTCATGCTGTGACATGTTAAAAAACTATATATGCTATTTTGTATGCTGTGACATCTGAACATTTTGTATTGTATATATATATGCATTGTTATGCGTCTCTTTCAATAAATCCACACACTTTTTGAATTGCATATACCTCATCAGTGTCTATCTTTACCCTAAGCATCCCCTAGGGGTATTGGGCTGTGTTCATGCACACAAGACCTACAAAATGTAGTTTTATTCATCACACTGGGATGCGATAGACCACCTATACTCTACCAAACCCTGCCCAACAACTTCTTTCCTAAGTCCCTTAGCTGTCTCCTGCTTTGTTCTTCTGTCATCAGCCTGATAACTCCTGACTAGAGTTGAGCGGACACCTGGATGTTCGGGTTCGACGGGGTTCGGCCAAACTTCACAAAAAAGTTTGAGTTCGGGACCGAACTTGACCCCGAACCCCATTGAAGTCAATGGGGACCCGAACTTTTGAGGACTAAAATGGCTCTAAAAAAGTAATAGAAAGGGCTAGAGGGCTGCAAATGGCAGCAAAATGTGGATAGGGAAATAACTTAAAATAACATAAAATAAATAAAAATAAAAAATAATATGCTGGAGCCCCCCTTCTCAGAAGAAGAGGTACAGGAAGTCATTAAGAACCTCAGAAACTGCGCAGTACGGGCCGGACACTATCCGATGGCCGGACAGTTTTTGTCATAACACCAGTATACATGTCTATTCTGCACAAGGTACGGACAAGTCCTGTGGGATCCATGCCTGGTTCATTTTAATGAACGTGAGCTTGTCCACATTGGTTCTGGACAAGCGGCTGCGCTTGTCTGTGATAACGCCAGGGCCGGACTGGGAATAAAATTCAGCCCTGGAAAAAATTTCATACCAGCTGTTGGATTCAATATGAACTCATGTAATATCACATCGGTTCATTCCCAATATCTTTGAGGACAGAAGGCATTCCCCTGGATTGGAATGTAGCCAGGTTGGAAAACACACCAAAAACTTTGTATTCAGAAGCAATGGCTGGGCCCACCTGCGGTGAAGACGGCTCCAGGCTAGAGGCACAGCCCCTGAGTGGAGAGTGCAGGTTACTTCCTGGATCACCTCTTGCTGGTGTTCATTGGGTGCGAAGCAAGGGGGGGAGATTTGAATGAATGGGCGTGGATGTCTGAATGAAAGGGACAGACACACAAGAAGTCTCTCTGTTTTTTGGGAATCCCTGACATGAGAGGATGTTTCTGGTCACCTCATGGTCTGGCGGCCATTTTCCAAGGCCACAAGGAGGGCCCTGTGATAAGTATCTGTGATATTCTTATATTATATGATTTGATTGTAAGCCTTGTGATATTGTAATGTCTTTTATTACTTTATATTAGCATTCCTGATTCTTGGGAAATAAATAAGATAGTGTGTTATTAGCAGCAGTTTGTGTTTGGTTTCATAGCTAACCTCGTATTATTGTGATACTAACAGTAGCATGCGCTCATAGGTTTAACAGACTAACAACATTATAGGGACTAGACAAATTATACGTAGATGATATAATATTAGTTATTAATATTGTATCGCGTACTTCATTTGGCACCCCAGATGGGACGAATTGACAGTAGAGTCTCTGTGTACAAATTAGAGACCTTGCTGCCAAGTCAGAGCCCTGCAATACCGTTGTGAGCAAGCCTGCCTAATCCCGACCCATATGTACAGTAAAGGGTTATAGGGTTGGGAGCAGGGTGCGTAAATGGACGGGACACATATATATGTATATAGTATGGTAATAAGTTGATTTAGATTATGGTATAGTGTGACCTATGAGTATTGTAGGTTATTAATGTGGGTGAATAAGGCCCTCCTCGAGACTTATCTAAATAATAGATCAGTATTTGAGAGCTGTTTCATATGTTGCTCTGAATGTGTACTGGTGAATGGTGAATGAATGGATACCCCTTGCCTGTATTGCATCCGTCCGGAAGATACCAAAGATACATAATGGCGACATGGAAGCTGTCGCTGAAGAAAGATGTGTCACTCAGTGGCAAAGCGGCACGTGTCGGGAAGCATAACACGGTAAGACCACAATGGACTGTTCCATAGGAGCTGTTTCTGCACACGTTGTAAAAATACAACACGTTAAGACATTTAAAGGACTGTTCTAGGGATACTGGTTTGGAAACGCATGTCAGGGACACGTTGTAAAAATACAACACGTTAAGACGTTTAAAGGACTGTTCTATGGATACTGGTTTGGAAACGCATGTCAGGGACAAAACAGTTATGGACTGTTCAATAGGAGCCGTGTCTGAAGAAGGGTTTTTATGCGATTTTCAGTCGCAAAGCGGCATATGTTGGATTCAATATGAACTCATGTAATATCACATCGGTTCATTCCCAATATCTTTGAGGACAGAAGGCATTCCCCTGGATTGGAATGTAGCCAGGTTGGAAAACACACCAAAAACTTTGTATTCAGAAGCAATGGCTGGGCCCACCTGCGGTGAAGACGGCTCCAGGCTAGAGGCACAGCCCCTGAGTGGAGAGTGCAGGTTACTTCCTGGATCACCTCTTGCTGGTGTTCATTGGGTGCGAAGCAAGGGGGGGAGATTTGAATGAATGGGCGTGGATGTCTGAATGAAAGGGACAGACACACAAGAAGTCTCTCTGTTTTTTGGGAATCCCTGACATGAGAGGATGTTTCTGGTCACCTCATGGTCTGGCGGCCATTTTCCAAGGCCACAAGGAGGGCCCTGTGATAAGTATCTGTGATATTCTTATATTATATGATTTGATTGTAAGCCTTGTGATATTGTAATGTCTTTTATTACTTTATATTAGCATTCCTGATTCTTGGGAAATAAATAAGATAGTGTGTTATTAGCAGCAGTTTGTGTTTGGTTTCATAGCTAACCTCGTATTATTGTGATACTAACAGTAGCATGCGCTCATAGGTTTAACAGACTAACAACATTATAGGGACTAGACAAATTATACGTAGATGATATAATATTAGTTATTAATATTGTATCGCGTACTTCACCAGCCCCACAGCATTATTATACCAGCGCAACAGCATAACATCATTATTTTCTGGTTCATGAAAGGGAAAACCACACATGTTAAAGCACATTTGAAGACTGTATTATATACAGAAAAGACAGATATGAAATCACATAGGGCTTTATACATATATATATATATATATATACACGGGGGTGCTGAAGAGCACTGGGGTGGGGACTGGAGAGCACTGTGGGGGTGGGGAGCACAGGGGGGGGCTGGAGAGCACTGTGGGGGGGTGGAGAGCACTGTGGGGGTGGGGAACACGGGGGGGGGGGCTGGAGAGCACTGTGGAGGGTGGAGAGCACTGTGGTGGGATCTGGAGACTGATGGGGAGAGCTGGAGAGCACTGGGGGCAGACAGAACAGGGGTGGGGAGCACGGGGGGCTGGACAGCACTGTGAGGGGTGGGGAGCACGGGGGGCTGGACAGCACTGTGAGGGGTGGGGAGCACAGGGGGCTGGAGAGCAATGTGGGGGGTGGAGAGCACTGTGGTGGGAGCTAGAGACTGATGGGGAGAGCTGGAGAGCACTGGGGGCAGAAAGAACAGGGGTGGGGAGCACGGGGGGCTGGACAGCACTGTGGGGGGGGGGGGCTGGAGTCGGGGAGCACCGGGGGCAGAAAGAACAAGGGTGGGGAGCACGGGGGGCTGGGGAGCATGGGGGGGGCTGAAGAGCACTGTGGGGGGTGGAGAGCACTGGGGTGGGGGCTGGAGAATGATGGGGAGAGCTGGAGAGCACGGGGGTAGAAAGAACAGGGGTGGGGGGGCTGGAGAGCACTGTGGGGAGTGGAGAGCAATGGGGTGGGGGCTGGACAGCACTGTGGGGGGTGGGGAGCACTGGGGTGGGGGCCGGACAGCACTGTGGGGGTGGGGAGCACGGGGTGGGGGCTGGAGAGCACTGTGGGGTGTGGAGAGTACTGTGGGGGTGGGGAGCATGGGGGGCTGGAGAGCACTGTGAGGGGTGGAGAGCACTGTGGTGGGAGCTGGAGACTGATGGGGAGAGCTGGAGACTGATGGGGGCAGACAGAACAGAGGTGGGGAGCACGGGGGGCTGGACAGCACTGTGAGGGGTGGGGAGCACGGGGGGCTAGAGAGCACTGTGGGGGTGGGGAGCACAGGGGGCTGGAGAGCAATGTGGGGGGTGGAGAGCACTGTGGTGGGAGCTGGAGACTGATGGGGAGAGCTGGAGAGCACTGGGGGCAGAAAGAACAGGGGTGGGGAGCATGGGGGGGCTGGGGAGCACTGTGGGGGGAGGGGCTGGAGTCGGAGAGCACCAGGGGCAGAAAGAACAGGGGTGAGGAGCACGGGGGGGGCTGGGGAGCATGGGGGGGGGCTGAAGAGCACTGTGGGGGGTGGAGAGCACTGGGGTGGGGGCTGGAGAATGATGGGGAGAGCTAGAAAGCATCGGGGGTAGAAAGAACAGGGGTGGCGGGGCTGGAGAGCACTGTGGGGGGTGGAGAGCAATGGGGTGGGGGCTGGACAGCACTGTGGGGGGTGGGGAGCACTGGGGTGGGGGCTGGACAGCACTGTGGGGGTGGGGAGCACGGGGGGGGGCTGGACAGCACTGTGGGGGGTGGGGGGCTTGAGACCACTGTGGGGGGTGGGGAGCATGGGGGGGGGGGCTGGACAGCACTGTGGGGGGTGGGGGGCTGGAGAGCACTGTGGGGGGTGGAGAGCAATGGGGTGGGGGCTGGACAGCACTGTGTGGGTGGGGAGCACGGGGGGGCTGGACAGCACTGTGGGGGGCTTGAGACCACTGTGGGGGGTGGGGAGCATGGGGGGGGGGGGCTGGACAGTACTGTGGGGAGTGGGGGGCTGGAGAGCACTGTGGCGGGTGGAGAGCAATGGGGTGGGGGCTGGACAGCACTGTGGGGGGTGGGGAGCACTGGGGTGGGGGCTGGACAGCACTGTGGGGGTGGGGAGCACGGGGGGGGGGGGGCTGGACAGCACTGTGGGGGGTGGGGGGCTTGAGACCACTGTGGGGGGTGGGGAGCATGGGGGGGGGGGGCTGGACAGCACTGCGGGGGGTGGGGGGCTGGAGAGCACTGGGGTGGGGGCTAGACAAGGACCTGGAGAGCAGGGGAGGCAGAAATAACAGGGGTTGAGAGAACTGGGGGGGGGGGCTGGAGACAGTGGAGAGTGTGGTGGGGGAGGAGAGCACTGGGGGGAGCACAAGGAGAACTGGGGGGGGGGGCAGTAAAATAATTTGGATAGGGGGATCAGCAGGGGGCGGCATATAGAGGATATGAGCTTTCTATTATTCCTCCATGCAGCCGCTGAATGCTTTATTCTCCTCCTCTCCCTCCTTCAAGCATTCAGCGGCTGCATGGAGGAATATAGAAAGCTAATCTCCTCTATATGCCGCCCCCCCCCGCTGATCCCCCTATCCAGGCACACAGTTAGGGCTGTACTGAGTAGTACTCACAGCCTGAGCCATCTCTCCTCCTGTAATCTCGGAGCTGGCCGGGTCAGTGTTCTGCGGCCGCGCACCGCGCTGTAACATGGTCCCGCCCCCCCAGACCGGCTGTGTGATAGGTGGAAAACTGATTCTAGATACTATCACACGAGCCGTTCTAGGGGGGCGGGACCATGTTACAGCGCGGTGCGCGGCCGCAGAACACTGACCCGGCCAGCTCCGAGATTACAGGCGCATGAGAGTGGAGACAGGGGAGCACTGTAGCCGCAAAACGGCCCCAGGGCAGGCAGCCTACCGGGAAATATCCCGGTATCCCGGTAGGCCAGTCTGGCCCTGGATAACGCCCCCTGCCGTGCTAAATACACGTTCAGATAACACACTGGCTGCAGGGCAGGCCAGCACCTCCAAGGCGTAAAGGGCAAGCTCAGGCCATGTGCCCAATTTGGAGACCCAGAAGTTGAAGGGGGCAGACCCATCATTCAGTACGTGTAGGCGTGTGCACACATACTGCTCCACCATGTTGGTGAAATGCTGCCTCCTGCTAAGACGTTCCATCTCAGCTGGTGGTGCTGGTTGTTGTGGCGTGCTGAAAAAGCTTTTCCACATTTCAGCCATGCTAACCCTGCCTTCTGAGGTCCTGGCGGTGCCCCGGCTGCGTTGGCGACCTATTCCTCCTCCTCTGCCTTCGCCTTGTGCTTCCACTGTGCCCCCGCTGTCAGGTGGGAATGCCACCAGCAGCGCGTCTACCAGCGTGCGCTTGTACTCGCGCATCTTACGATCACGCTCCAATGATGGAATTAAGGACGGTACGTTGTCCTTGTAATGGGGATCCAGCAGCATGGCCACCCAGTAATCAGCACCAGTTAGAATGTGGGCAACTCGGCGGTCATTGAGGAGACACTGCAGCATGTAATTGCTCATGTG
>CM053030.1:142926830-142942750 GCA_028564925.1 Lithobates sylvaticus
TGGAGAAGGAGCTGGCCTCAAGGGCTTCTATAAGTGTGCCATGTGGGCATCCTATCAGCATCAAGTTTGAAACTGTGCCTGTGGAAGACCCCCTCCCTGCTAAGTGTTGCAGCTGGGATGCCAGAAAGTACCGTCTGGGGTGTGGAATCGTCAACCCCCCATCCTCAAAGGGCAGCTGGAGTGTGGCCAGTGCAATTCTAGGATGGCCTTTTTTCCAAATTAGGTCCCTAAAGAGCGAATCTATTCTTTTAAACCATTTCTGCCCAATCCACACAGGTGAATTATGAAGAAAATATAGGATCTGGGGGAGCCAGATCATTTTGAGAAGGTTGCATCGTCCGGCAACCGATAGGGGGAGACGGCCCCACACCTCAGCCTTATATTTCAATTTAGTTAATAGCGGGGCCAAGTTATTTTCTAGGTACCCGTTTGTGTCTTTAGAAATCCAGATCCCGAGGTACTTCAATTTGTCAACTATCTTGAAGGTAAATTCATGGGGATTTATATCTGGTGAAATTGGGTCTATTGGAAGGAGAGCTGATTTATCCCAGTTGATAGTCAATCCAGAAATCTTCCCAAATTCTCCCACCAACTTTATTGCTGCTTTCAATGAGGTTTGAAGGTCTGCCAAGTAGAACAGGACATCGTCAGCGAACAATGCTATCTTCTCTTCGTATACGCCCCTCCTAAAACCTCGTATCTCCCCATTGGCCCTAACTGCAATAGCCAGTGGCTCTATTGCCAAGGAGAATAGAAGAGGCGAGAGGGGGCACCCCTGTCTAGTTCCTCTTTCCAACTGAAATAGGTCGGAATGTTCATTATTAATTTTTATTTTTGCTCTTGGATTAGTATAGAGTAGTGTTACCCACTTAATAAAATTTGGTCCAAAGCCGAATTTTCCCAGGGTTTTAAAGAGATAGGCCCATTCAAGGCTATCAAATGCCTTAGCAGCATCTAATGCCAAAATGGCCCTTGAACCTTTATTGACTGTTGGCAGTTGTATATTCAAGTAGGTCCTACGGATATTAATGCTAGTCGATCTCGCCGGGATAAATCCAGACTGGTCTGGGTGTATAAGATTGTGTATGCAGGTGTTCAATCGGGCAGCCAGTACTTTGGCCAAGATCTTAACGTCGGCGCACAGCAAAGAGATTGGGCGGTATGAAGCGGGGTCCGTGGGGTCTTTTCCCTCCTTCGGGATAACAACAATAGTTGCCTCCGTCATCGAAGCAGGAAGAGACCCCACGGAAAACGCCTGGTTCAATGTGTTAAGCAATTCTGGCAATACAATTCCCCCGTATTTTTTATAAATTTCAATTGGGAGCCCATCCGGGCCTGGTGACTTCGAGTTTGACATCCCAGCCACCACATCCCGTAACTCCTGTAGCGTAATTGGAGCATCCACTAGCTGTCGATCAGCTTCGGACAGAATAGGAACATTTATATTATCCAAAAATAGCTCCGTTTCCCCCGTATCTACGCCTATCTGGGATTTGTATAGGGACTTATAGAAATCGCTAAATGTTTTCATGATATCCGTGGGATCCAGGGATATGACTCCCTGAGTAGTTCTAACTGCCAAGACTGGTGCAGGGGACATATTTGCCTTAACCAGCAAAGACAGCATACGACCAACTCTCTCCCCTTCTCCAAAAAATATTTGTCTCTGAGTTATACGTTTGTCCTCGCTGATCCTAGTAGTAACTAGTTTATAATCTTGCTGCTTTTCTAGCCACTTATTCTGGGATTCTGGATTTGGATTGAGAATATATTCTTGTTCTGCCAGCATTACGGCCCTTTTTGCTTCGTGCTCCCATTTCCGCGACTTGCCCTTAGCTCCCGCAATTCGTTGTATAAGGAGGCCCCTGAGATAGGCTTTCAGAGAGTCCCACACCACCCCCATGGGGGCCGTTCCTGTATTAAAAGCAATAAATTCTTTAAGAGCAAAATTTAGTTCCTCAGGGTTATCGATCAAATCCAACCAAGCTGGATTTATTTTCCATTCCCTGGAATGGGGCCTTATCCCAACTTTAATTGCAAGTATTAAAGGCGAGTGGTCGGAAACTCCCCTGGGAGCGTAGTCAATTGCGTCTATCAGGGGAAGGGAGTTGGAGTTGACAAAGGCCATATCCAATCTGGATAGTGTCAGAAAGGAGCTTGAGAAGCAAGAATATTGCCTCTCAAGCGGATGTATTAGTCTCCAAGCTTCCATTAGTCCAGTTTCTGACAAAAAACGGGCTAATCTGCCCTCCTCCCCCCGAACCGTTTGAGGTGGCGCTGGGAATCTGTCAATAGCTTTGTCTAGGACCTCATTATAGTCCCCCATAGCTATCACTGGGACCCCGAGTTTGTCTGTTATGAATGCAGTTAGTTCATAAAGGATCTCGAGTTTAAATGGGGGTGGTACATAAATACTTGCTAGAACCAGTGGAGTGTCTTCTATTGAGCAGTGCAGAAAGACATAGCGACCCATTGGGTCTATTTGTACCTTATAGCAAGAAAATTGTATTCCCCTTCCTATTAAAATACTCGCTCCTCTTGAGTATGAAGAGTACACGGAGTGGTACTGGGCCTGGAATTTCCGGCCACGCAGCAGTGGGACCGTATCCTTCGTCAGGTGCGTCTCTTGTAGCAGTAGGACTCCTAACCCCCTATCCTCAAAAAGTGATAACACCAAGGCTCTTTTTGACGGGTCTCCAAGGCCCCGGACATTCCAGGAGATCAAGTCAAGCTTTTTTGCCTGCATGTATACTTATATTTCGATATATAATGAGTAATGAATAAAAATAGGTTAGGCAACGAGAGTAGTATTACATCATATGGGTCACTATAATTGAAAGATGTAGTTCCATTTAGGGAATTACTAATAAAAAAGAAAAAAAAAAGAAAAACGAAAAAAACCCAAGAAGAGCATCGATAAGAAAAAGGAGTAGAAATAAATTTCCTATTGAACCCCTGTGTCATAACATGTATTAGTGCTAACATCATATGTGAAAGAAAATTGCTCCAAAGAGCACCATGATAACCAATCATTTTTACTGCATAGAACCCCGTTCCTTGACTCATATTATTGCATCCATTTACATGCTTCCCCCTATCAATTCTTGTGCTTGAATCTATTTTAAGTGACACGTGTATTAAAAAACTGTACCCTGTGCTCAACCTTTAATCCAACCCACCCTTTATCCCTCAACCCCTTCCCTCCCTTCTCTCCCCTCCCCCCCCCACCCTCTCCCTACGCCCCCTCCCCCCCCACCTTCTCCCTACGCCTTCCCCCCCTCCACCCTTCCCTCCCCCCCCTGGCCCATCAGGGCAACCCCTAGCGGGTATATTCGCGACCTTTCCCCTTACCTCTCTTCCACTCCCATAATCTCTCTGTATTAAAGTGATCAGTGCAAATACAAACATTATTAGGGGGCCTATCTGCCCTCTCCCATTCATAACTACATTCATCTAACCTTGCCCATTTCCAATGGGCCCTCTCTAATTACCCCTCCACCGGTAATCTTCCTCAAAAAAAAAAAAAAAAAAAAAAAGGGGAGAAGAAAAAAGGGGAAAAAACCCCACAACAACAAAAGAAAAAAGGAAAAAAAAAAAAAAAAAAAAAAAAAAAAAAGGGGGAAAAAAGGGGAAACAGCCAAAGGGGGGTAAGGCTATAACCCTCCTTCCTTATAAGTCCCTTTTGTTGTCTTCTAACCATCGCACTGCCTCGTTAGGAGAATTGAAAAAGAAAGTCCTGTCAAAGGCCGTGACTCTCAACCGAGCAGGGTATAGAAGGGCATAGTGTATCTTGTAATTAATCATAGTGCGTTTAATTGAGGTAAATTCAGCTCTACGTTTCTGTAGGTCTGGGAGAAGTCCGGATATAGTGATATTTTAGCGCCCTGAAACCTAATGTCCCCCACCTCCCTTGCTCGCCGTAGCAGGGTGGCCTTATCATTATAATTTAAGATTTTGAGTATTATTGGCCTAGGGCGGTCTCCCTCCTTTTGAGTTCTAGAAAAAATGCGGTGTGCACGTTCGATAGCGAACAGGGGGGTGAAAGATGATCCTCCAAAAATCTCCCCAAACCATGTCTCCAAGAACTTGATTAGATTAGAGCCCTCCGTTCGTTCTGGAAGGCCAATCAGCCTAATATTGTTTCTACGACTTCTGTTTTCCATGTCGTCCAGTTTAGCGACTTGTGCATTTATTGTATCTTTGAGCCGTTGGATTTCAGTTTTGGCAGGGGTAAATTCGTCTTCTATGGAACTTACCCTCCCCTCTAGATCTGTGATACTTTGTACCGTTCTACCTAGATCATGTTTTATGGAGATTAGTTCATCCTTAATATTTTTTAGTTGGTTATCAAAATTTGAGATTGAGGCTTTGCAATCATTTATTGCGTTAAGTACCTCCCTGAGTGTAGGCTCTCCTTCTGATACTACCACAGCCCTCTCTGAGGCTGGCGCGGAAGTTGGCACCAAGCTGGTAGGTGAAATTACCTCAGGATTCATGGTGGTTGATAGAGTTTTTGATCCTCCTGCACCCTTATTTATGGATTTTTTAGAGACAGTTGAAGTGGATAGGTTGGGAGTTGAATTGGGGGCTATGCCCCCCTGGCTCTTTCTATCCGACGGAGGATTCTTTTGGTCCTTAACCTGGGGAGCCTCTTGATGCGAATTCAGCCTATTTGGTGAAGCGGGTGCTAAGTGTGCATATTTCTCTAGTTTGGTGGCAGTGGCTGTTGCGATTTGGATGTTTTTCTCCTTTGTAGAGCGTGTATTTTGCATCCCTTCCTGGGACAAATGTTCTTCTGGGGGTTTTTTCCTTGACATGGCAACCTTGCTAAGCAAGGTGGGTCCTCCCCACCTATCCCCGACTGCCCAACCGCCTATTTATCTAAAGTAATTGGAGTTGAGACTCCAGGCTTCAGGAAATAAATTACAAACGGTGATTGTTAATCACTGACGAGTCGCGGCGGACCCCCTGCGCCTTGTTTGCTCAGAAAGAGCTAGGCCGTTGTTGTTTTTTACAAAGATCAACGATGTTGGTAATGATAGCTAAATAATAGGAGCTAAGGGGCCACCAAGTGCCTTAAGCTCATATAGGTTAGTCACACCGATTCTAGGTGGTAGTAATCAGAGATAACGGTTTATTAGTCCAGTATGTAAGGAAAAAAAAAAATGGTATATAAAGCAGATATATATAACTCGTTTGATAATTGTCCCATGGCCCAGAGCAGGGATAATACGTGTTGGTATTGTATACTACTTTGTTTGCCAACGGCTGGTATATACCAAGATATCCATGCAAAAAAAAAGAAGAAAAAGAAAAAAAAAAAAAAAAAAAATTTTTGTATCGGTTTTAACCTGGAAAAGACACTGGGTTAGTGCTAGGTAGTTAAAAGCACTGGGCTCTCTATTGAACCCTGGGGTCTTTATAGGTTATGTTAAATTAGACAAACCTCTTTCTGGCTATAAACGACATAGTCAGGAATATGGCTTTAATAATCCAAGTGTGTAGAAAGGCAGGGGTTGGAAAGAGAGCGAATAGGTATAATATACTTAATAAGTATCTAATTCCGCGGGCCCGCGGTAAAGAAAAATAAGCAGTCTTCTCTCTGCTTGCAAAAAAACCTCTATGGTTGCCAGATTGCCAGGTTGCTGATGTGGTATTTATTTGAGCAGCCTTGATAACATTTATAGCATTAGCGAGCAGCTCAGCAAGACTGGTTAAGGTATCACTCAGGTATCACACAATAGACTGGACTGTATATAGAGTTAGAAACACACCTGGTACTGTGGAGATGCTTTTCAAAGATAGCGTGGAGGTGACTATATTGTATTACCCAGTCCCGGAACTTTTATCTCCAACATTACAACATTACAATGTCCAGTGCCATTATTGTAGCCCAGATATCACAGAACAGCTGCTGAATGTAGTGGGTGCAGTTGCACAACTCACCCCCTGAAGTGTCCTCGCTCCCCCTCTTGGAGGACGGCTTGATCTCCTAAGTCGCCTCGCGCATCACAGCCCCAGCCTGTCCTTCACACGAGCGCCGCCCGCTCAACCTTCGGTGTATTTCCCACTATACCGCCGGGTGGTCAGGTGATGATCGGGGTCAGGTGACTCGCTCCTGCGGTCGTGTGATCCAGCAGACCGTCGTCCCGCAGGGCGCCTCCCCGCCTCTCCCCGCAAACAGGGACCGCTTGGTGGGTCGGATGTCCCTTCCACCGGCCCGCAGCAGGCTCAAGAGTGGGACGGTGCAGGCTCCTAACGGTCGATCAACCAAGTCAGTGAATAAGTTACCTCAGCTCCGGCCACATATGGACGCCTAGGTAGCGGTTTTCAGTGAGAGGAACCAGAGAGAGCCCATTCGCGTCCTCACTCACTCACTGCACACTCCATGCTCCCGCACCACTCAGATCCGGTCACGCCCCTCGCATCCTCCCCTGTCTTTAGGGGCGCATAGTACTTTATGTTTAAGTCTGGGTGGGTGGTGTTGCCATACGAATTTGGTCACTAAAGTGCGGAGGGAGAGAAAGAACGCTTTTGGGAGAAGAATTGGTAATGTCTGAAATAAATAGAGCGTTTTAGGTAAGATATCCATTTTTATTACATTCATTCTCCCCCACCATGTTAGTTTGAGGTTATGCCAGGATTCTAAAGAGCGTCTGATTGTAGTCAGGAGCGGGCTGTAATTCAGGGGGTAAATGTCTTGCGTATCATTAGGGATCTCGGTGCCCAGGTATTCAACTGATTTTGTTTGCCAACGAAAGGGAAATCGTAGTTTGAGGGTCTCTAGCTCTGAGGGCGTAAGAGATATGTTCAGGGCCTCTGTTTTAGTGATGTTCAATTTAAAGTTACTATGTGCCCCAAACCTATCTAGTTCGGTTAAGATGGCTGGTATACTGTTTCGGGGTTGGGTGACATACAGTAATAAATCGTCAGCGTATAGCGACAATTTACGTGTGGCGGATGGGGTAGGGATCCCATGTATGTTTCCGTTTTGGCGAATGGCTTGCGCCAGGTGTTTTACTGTGATGGCGAATAGTAATGGTGACAGGGGGCAACCCTGTCGTGTGCCATTAGCAATGCTAAATGCTTCCGAGGTCTCCCCATTTGCTGATACTTTTGCCGATGGGCGCGAATACAGGGACATAATTTTGGAGATCATTCGTGGTCCTATGCCTATCTGTTGTAATGATGCGTGTAGGAATGGCCAGCTGACCCTATCGAACGCTTTTTCTGCGTCACACGCCAGTAAGCAGGTCGGGATGTGGTGTGATTTCGCATATGCAATGAGATGAAGCGTTTTCGTTGTGTTGTCCCTGGCTTCGGGTCCCGGTATGAAACCAACCTGATCACTGTGAATCAGATCAGGTAGTAGGGGGGCTAGGCGAGTGGCTAAAATTTTGGACTAGAGTTTCAAGTCAATGTTCAGTAAGGAGATGGGACGGTAGTTACTGCATAAAGAGGGGTCCTTTCCTGGTTTGGGGATCACCACTATTTGAGCCTGTAGGAGTTGTAGAGAAAGGGGATGTGTATCGTCTACCTCATTGAAGGCTTTCGTCAAGATTGGAGCTAGTTGTTGGGCGAATTTCTTGTAAAATTGGGGGGTATACCCATCTGGGCCTGGGCTCTTGCCATTTTTAAGGCCTTTGATTGCTGTTATAAATTCAGGTGTAGTTGTAGGTAATTCTAAAGCTTCTACGTCTGGTTGTGGTATCACTGGTAAGGCTGTCTCCTGAACATATTGATGTAGGGCTAGTGTGGTAGCAGGGGAGGAGTCAGAAGAAGATGGGAGATTGTAGAGAGTGGAATAGTATTCCCTGAACTCTGAAATGATTTCAGAGTTCTTTGATTTTTTCTGTTGTGATGGGGATATAATATGATTTATGTTCTGCCTCTTTTGTCTTGGGTGTAAAACCCGTGCGAGGTGCTTCCCGCACTTGTTTACCTGGGCATAATGGACATGTCGGCCTTTGGTGAAGGCGATTAGTGCTCTGTCTGAGAAGATCTGTAGCAGATCTCTACGGGTGTTGGATAGTTCCGTCAGGATCTTTGTGTCTAACGTGCTTTTGTGTTGGGCTTCAAGAGAGGTTATTTGGGAGAAAAGGCGTTTTATATCGGTGGTACGTGCTTTTTTCAGTCTGGACCCGTGTTTTATGAAGACCCCACGTAAAACGCATTTAAGGGTTTCCCATTTATTCAGGTTAGAGGTCTCGTCATGCACATGTGTTTGTAAGAAGTTGGCAATTGTTTTAGACACCTCAGCATGGCATACCGTGTCATTAAGTAAGTTGTCGTTGAGTCTCAATGAGGAGCGACGATTGGTGTATGGTAGTTTCCCTAACGTCATCTGTACCGGAGCATGGTCCGACCATAGTTTCAGTCCAATCTCGCAGGTAGGGTCAAAGTCAAGGAGTGTTTGAGTTAGAAAGAAGTAGTCAATTCTGCTGTATGATTTGTGGGCTGGGGAGTAGTATGTGTAATCTCTCTCAGTAGGGTGGGTAAAACGCCAGACATCCACCAAGGACCTATCCCTTAGGGTGGTACGTATGGTGTTTAGCGCAGATGGTGGTATGTGTGACTTACCAGTGGACGAGTCCATCCTCGGTACAAGTGGAGCATTCAGGTCACCTGCTAGGATCAGGTTAGTTGTCCCGAAGTTTTGTAGGCGGGTGGTCACGGAAGACAGGAATCTTTGTTGGTTCTGGTTAGGGAGATAGACATTAGCTAGAGTTAGTACCGTTTGCGAGTATTGCAGTTTCAGGAATAAATATCTCCCGTTTGGATCAATGCAAGTGTCCAGGATCACTGGGGTAAAGGTGCTGTGGAATGCTATGGATACCCATTTCGTTTTAGCTAAGGGGTTGGTGCTATGGAACCATGTGGTAAAGTGCTTATCTGGGAGTGTTGGTATTTTGTTAGTTTTAAAGTGGGTTTCTTGAAGCAGTAGAATGTGAGATTTGGCTTTATGAAAGTGGTGGAGAATCTGTCTACGTTTTTCCGGGGTATTTAGTCCTCTACAGTTGAGAGAGGATATCTCGATGCCTAAGGGGGCTGCCATGGTATCTGTAGTACAGGTATATTAATGTGTGTTCTTTATGTTCCGGTTTGCTCGTGGCAAGAATACGTGGTTCTTGCTGAGCTGTGTTAGAAAGATAGGGTGGGGGATGAGGTATGGGATATCAGGTGGTGGCGAGGGGGAGGAAGGAGAAGGGGGAAGAAGGGTAAGAAAAATACCCGGGGGGGAAGGACGAGGAGGCAAGAGGGGGGAGGAAAGATATAGGAAGGGTATAGGTATTGACACAGGGAGTTAGTGTTTCTGCGATTGGTGACGGGGACAGAAAAAACACTGCCGTCACGGGTGTTGTGTGTCCTGCGTCAATATGTCAATTCAGCTAGTGAATTATGAAGTGCTGTAAACTTATAGGGAAGTAGCTCCCTCTAGTGTCCAAAGTGTATAAGAAACCTCAGACACTACCTAGTAAACCTAGGGGAAAAAAAAAATTCACCACAGAGGCAGTTAAGACTCTGTAAACCCTAACGTGGGGAACGTGTTTGGTCTGTGAACAGGAGCTCCGCTCCAACCTAAAACATAAATTGTCTAAGTGCATAAAATCAAGGCACACAGCAATAAAGTGTAGTACATTCAAACTTCGTTATGAACCGCAATTTTCCCTGATAGCAGGGGAGTCTTCGGCTGTTTCCCATAGCATCTCAAATAAACATATCTTCCCCACGTGAGTGGTTAGATGTGGTCACCAGGCAGATAGTTAGTTAGGGGGATATTAGATAAGATAAGTTGTTTCAACAGCCATGGGGAGCAGCCAAAATAAAAGTGAACGATCAAAAAGAGTCAAGGAAATATATAAAAAAGGTGGAAAGAATAGAAATGAACTCTGTTAGAGTATGAGTCAATGCAACTGCTGGACGCAGGCCAGCTTTTCCTATGCAGTTCCAAAGAACTTATGCAGGGCAACCACCGGCCGGTGGTGGTAAAGGTGATCATCCTGGGGGAGAGGAGGTAGTATTGGATCGGGGTCTTTTCTTCTTAGATTGTCTTTCCCATCCTGGTCTCCTGGGGAGGCCTGGGGTTGCCGGGTGCAGTGGCCAATCTGGGATTTTGATTTGAGGTAATTCGAAAGTGCCCAAAAAATTGGGTAAATCTCCAAGAGTGCGGAAGGTTGCTGATTTGCCATTTTGGGAAGCAAAGAGGTGAAAGGGAAATCCCCATCTGTATTTGATTTGCTGTGCGTGCAGAGCGTCCGTTACTGGCTTCAGGGCTTTCCGCATGGTTAGTGTTTGCTTTGATAGATCAGTCAGAAGCATGACTGGGGAGCCGTCAAACAAAATGGATTCCTGGTTGCGTGCTGCTTGCATTATCTCATTTCTGACATTGAAAAAGTGTATGCGACATATTATGTCTCTGGGGTATGCTGGGTTGGGGTTGCGGGGTCCCAGGGATCTGTGGATCCTGTAAATTTCCAGGGGATCATCTATGGGCTTGTTCAGCAGGGTGTTGAACATGGTAATGGCCGCTGCAGGTAGATCTTTATTTTCCAGCGACTCTGGAACTCCGCGTATGCAAATGTTGTTGCAGCGACTTCTGTTCTCTTGGTCGTCTAAACCGTAAAACAATTGTTGTATCTGGATTGTGTGTTGCTGCAGAATGTCATCATGCTCTATAATCCTGGATACATTCTCCTCCACAGCTATTTCAACATCCTCAAAACGCTGACCAATATCATGGCGTAGTTCTGTAATCTCCCTCTTATAAGACCTCTCTAGCCTGCTTATATAGGCCTCAATGTCCCCTTTGGTAGGGAGAGCTTTAATGTAGCTTTCCATGTCCCACTGGGCCTTCTGGCTGTAGGTATCTGGTGAGGGGCTTCTCGAGTGTGGTGATGCTCTGTGAGCAGTCTGGATTGAGCCCGGGGATCGGGGTGAGGAGGGAGATAGTGGTGGCTGTGAGGCCTGTGAGGCCTGTACCTTAGATGCAGCGTGGGCTGCTTGTGCCGCCGCCACGCAGGTCGCCGCCATCTTGGAAGCCGGTGGGGCCTTGCTGTTCGATCCCTTCAGCGGGAAATAGTCACCGATGTCGATTTTTGCGGGCCCGCCGTGCGGGGAGTGTTGCATCCACCTCTCCTGCTCATGGGGAGGTTGTCTGGTGCTGTTTGCGGCTGTGCTGTGTGCCGTTTGTGGACGCTGGAGCGGGAGCTGAGCTCTCACACGTCTGTCCTCTCCATGCGCCAAGCCACGCCCCCCCACAGTTGATTCTTAGACCATGGGTTATGTGCCTACCTTTTTAGATGGTTGATCACTGGCAAAAGCTTTGCTGGGAACCACTCCCCCCAGTGTACCCATATAACCCTGCCTACTCTGTAAGGCTCCAGTCTTTTGCTAGTGTTTTTAGGGGATGTCTCCTTTTTCTGTTGGAGAAGACTTTTTTCCTACTTTTCATTAGTTTTCCTCCTTGCTTCAACTGACACTTCTATCAAGATTCAACTGCTTATCACCTCATGGCTCACTAGCAGATTTTGTATCAGTTGTTGCTGGTTCTTAAGCATGGTGGGTGTGGACATTTGCAGAAAAGATGGGCACCAGTCACTTTTGCACAAAGTGAGTTTATTGCTCACAACAGAAAAAAATGTGGGAGAGGGGGTTAAGGCACAGGACACCTTGGGACAATATTTAAAAGAAGATCAGCTGACTCCAAAAAAGCATACAGCACAAGTAGACAGCAATGCTTAATAGGACCCCTACTGAGAAAGTCCACACCCAGGACGCAACATGTATGGGAGGAAGAGCCTGATCGCTTCTGTCATCCTGCGGCCAACAGCTACCTGGCATTTAGCGGATACGAGTGTACAAGCGTTATTCAGCTGGCACGCCTCAAGTGCCATTCTTGTAAGTACAATCACACATCATATTTCGTCATCCCTTAAAGAGGAAGTAAACCCTGATGGGTTTTACTTCCTCTATGGCTCCCTGCAAGGCCTGTAAATGAAAAGCATAATGGGCTAGTATGCATTGCCTACTATCCCATTATACGACACATACCTGCAAACGAAGCCCGCTCTTAAGTCCCGGAAGATTTGCCACCTTAATGACCAGGCCATTTTTTGCGATACGGCACAGCATCCATTTAATTGACAATTGCGTGTTCGTGCGACGTTGTACCCAAACAAAATTGACGTCCTTTTTTCCCCACAAATAGAGCTTTCTTTTGGTGGTATTTGATCACCTCTGCGTTTTTTTTTTTTTTTGTTTTTTTTTTGCGCTATGGACAATTTTGAAAAAAAAAATATTTTTTTTACTTTCTGCTATAATAAATATCCAAAAAAAATAATAATTCTTTCTCAGGTTAGGCCGATATGTATTCTTCTACATATTTTTGGTAAAAAAAAATCGCAATATGTGTATATTTATTGGTTTGCGCAAAAGTTATAGCGTCTACAAAATAGGGGATACATTTATGGCATTTTTATTAATTTTTTTTACTAGTAATTGCGATCTGCGAACATTCAGCCTCAGAGTGACAATGCGTCCCTTGCACTGGAGCAGGAACTGGTCTTACCACTGGCTACAGCATCTAATTTTAGTTCTCTTTCAAGCACGCAACAAGCCTATTTGACAAAATCAAAATTCTTTGCATCTATGTCACAATTTCTAGGACAGCTATCCTTGTCTAGGGCTCAAAAACGCCCTGCCTCTTCTTCTAATCCCATTTCTCTACCAAAGTCAGACCCTGATATGCTGGTCCTAGATGGCACTGAATTGGAGGGGAATGAAGATAAAGTAAAGGCAGTGTTGGAGTAAGCTGCAGAAAATTTCTCTCCCCCACACTCGCTATATTGAAGAAGTGTCCCAAAATTTGCTTGCTAAGGTTGAAAAGCTTGTTGCCTCTGTACGCAAAAATCTTGCCATTGTACAGGTAGACTCACCTCTGTCTTGCCATGCCCCTTGAGCACACAGAGAACTATTAAGATTTGCAAAACATTCCCTGTTCATGAACACAGTGAATGGACTGTCTATGATGACTGGGGAATTCCTGAAAGGACTTTTCCTCAGCCATAAGTTTTTGCTGAACTCTATCAAATTGAGAAAGAGTTTACAAAGAAATTGTCTTCCCATGTGGTTGACACTACAGTATCTGTCCTAAACAAACATCTCACTGTACCCAAAGGTCAATTTAGCTGCCTCATGCCTTTGGCTGAGAAGTAAACTATATATCTGTTTTACAGCTCATTCATCTCCAGTATCTTGATCTAATTCTTGATCTAAATATTTCTCTAATACAGGTCTTTCTTATAAAAAGAAAGTTCCTCCTGTTTATTTGAACTTCCTTGGTTTCAACAAAAATCCTGCAGTAATATTCTCTGTAAGAGTCCTGGGTAAGAAGGTTGCCTCCTTAGAGACAATTTTGCTTTTCTGAGAACTATGACTGACCTTTTAACGAACATCTAACCCCCTAAAACAAGAAACTCCTTGTCTAGATGGATTACCACTTTAAATAATAGTGGAGAGGCTGTCTGGCTAGGTAGCACATCTCCCTATCCTTGATAAGTCAGGGAAAGTAGTCAAGAAGTGTGACCAGATTCTCCTACAGCACCCTGAAGTTCAACGTGGTCAAAATGTCTCTCTAACTCTGAATATTCTGTATTTGGAGGGACACCAAACCATGGTACAGTTTGACAGTGCCACCATACTAACAATCGCCCATCGAATCATGACTGGTTTAACTGCCTATTATTCGCGTGGATAAGCACTTATTGTCCACTTACTGCTCCAATCGACATCTTAAAGTGGAAGTAAACCCCCCTATCGTTTTCAGCCAAGGAAGCTGCCATTTTTGCCTCTGTTTAATCTTCCAACTGCCACAGTGCTGCACATGTGATTCGTTATGACACCAGCCATTGGATGGTTTGACTGTTTGGTTGAGAGCACAGCCAATGTGCAGTTAGCATTCCCAGCATGCCTTTTTTTTTAAACTGTTAAATCGATGGGTTTACT
The DNA here is from genome assembly GCA_028564925.1 of Lithobates sylvaticus. NCBI lineage: Eukaryota > Metazoa > Chordata > Amphibia > Anura > Ranidae > Lithobates > Lithobates sylvaticus. The sequence goes on from CM053030.1 coordinate 142,940,835, forward strand.
TCCGCTTTAAGAGTGAAAAGCTGACAGGTGGACTTTTTCAGCCACCACCATCTGGACCAAGAAAAATTGTATTTTCATTCAGACATATGCAATGTATTATGCCAAATGTAAAGGGAAAAAATCCACGCTAATTAATATAACAATCTTAAATTAATATATGTGTTCAAAAACGCAATGCATGAAAAAACACTATGTGAGTATGTGAATAAATCATAAGGGACTATACCTATCCATATCAGTGAGAAAAAAGTCCACATAAAGTCATATAATGCAAAAAATACATATGTATGAAACAATGTGTATGAAGTTCAAGTGTAATGAACGCTGAGTCCAATTCCAAAAATGTAAGAAGAAAAGAAAAAAAGAGAAAAAATTCTGACGATGAAGACTACAGGTTGATTCCACCACCACCGAGGAGACGAGGGATGAGCCTCTCTGTCAGTAGCGAGGTCGTTTATCGCCTGCAGATATAACCCTCTGTGTGGTCTTTGGTCGATCCAAGATGCCTGAACGCCCAGACTCCTAGCGTCCTTCTCCCTCCTTACGCTGCTTTTCCGTCCAATGTGTGTGGGGAACTCTCCCTCTAGTGCGTAACCAATACACTCTCTCGGACCGGAAACAGGCCGTCTGTGCTCTAATCCTTCTTCCATTCCATTCTGCTTCCCTTCTCTATTATCTATCGTGGGGGAGGAACACAGTGCTCTCAGATACCTCATTGGTCCAGAACATCTGGGTACGGGAACATATTCAGGCTTCTTACAGAAGACCCCTGACCTCTTCCCATTTGCCTCACTGGCTCACTCACTCACTCATTGGACTGCAAAGTTGCACAACAAGTAGTATCCCATCATTTCCAATGAGTAACGTTCATATCTGTGCGACTTCAAAGTAGTCCCTGCACTACTTTGGTCTGACTTTGATCCGACTTGAGGTCCATAGACCTCAAAATTACACAGGCATTGATTCAAGTAGCGTGGCAAAGTCACGCAACTTTTAATTCCTACAAGTGTGAAAGGGGCCTAAGAGCTGCTGAAATTCAGATCCAAATGAATAGAAGGATCTCTGATTTTGTTACGCCCTGCTCCTAAGCTTTCTAAGGACATTCCTCTACATTCTTTCACTGTTGTCAGAATTATTAGAGCACACCTTTTAAAGCAAAACTTCCCCTTTTGGGTGGAGCTCCGCTTTAAGTACTCCTCCCTTACCACATTTGGCATGTGATTTTCTTTGTGGGGATGGGGCAGGTACCTGCTCCCACATCTGCTCGGACCACCTAGGCAATCTGAGCGGAAGTTCTTCTCTCCTCCTCCCTCCCTCCCTCCCTGCAGTCTTCTGGGACACGTGACAGGTCCCAGAAGACTGACGGACAATTTAGGTGCAGCCCGGCTTGCGCATGCACAGTGGGCACTTGGGTGTAAAGCTGCAAGCTGTCAAGCCCAGATGTCCACAGTTGAAATGCCAGCGCCGGGGAGAGAAGACCGTGGGAAGGAACAGCTTGGGTGAGCATATTGCTGGATCCGGAGACAGGCGAGTGTGCGCTTATTAAAAGTCAGCAGCTACAGTTTTTTTGTAGCTGCTGACTTTTAATAAACACAAAAATGCCTGGAGTTCCTCTTTAAAAGATATTTCTTCTTCCAAAAAAAACACAATTCTCTTTATTTCCATCAGCCATCACAAAGGTAATTCTAATTCCAGACCTACCAGGTGTGCTTATACTTGGCTGAGACACCACCTTTTGCACTATTTTACACACACTCCACCCCAATCGTTGGAGCATCCCTGGGCTTTTAGGCTTAAGCCTCTGTCACCCAACTCTGTTAGGCTGTTACCTTGTCTTTTGTTCCTACATTCAAGTTAGCAGCTACATGTTTTGCCTTTTCATTGTGTGGGTTTTGGCCTCAAGGTACTTCCATCAC
>CM053030.1:142943234-142964509 GCA_028564925.1 Lithobates sylvaticus
GAACCTTCACTTATAAGATGAACATTTTAATAGTACCAAAAATTGTTGCCTGTCCTTGATTCTGCTGTTCTGCTTCCTATTTCAAAAGATGAGGCCTAGGAGGAAATTGCTGCAGAGGCTGTAGCTGGTAACATGCTGATGATGTAGTCACATAACGAAGGGAGGAAATGCTGTATGCACTGCAAAACATTTACGCATCACACCAGAATCTTTTTATTTTTGTCCATTACGTCCATAGTACTCAAAGGTTTGAGTTCTGCTCTGCACATGTGGAAATTCCAGGTGAAGGATGCTCCATGTAACCAAAATATTAAAAAGCATATCCTAAGAAAATGTAAAGATCTAAGCTGTTTGGCTTATGTCTCTTAAAGAAGGAGGCACACACTGAAAGCTTGTCCTAAAAATGTGGATGTTAGTGCAAATAAAAAGGTATCACAGACTGGACTTACTTGTGTTTGCTTACTTTTCTTGCAACATTACAGTATGCTGGCAATATTACCTCTCTGCTGGAACCTTCTCCTGGTTAAAAAAAAAAATACAATGCATAGCTATTTACATTCTTAGGCATGCTTTTATTTATCGTTCTATAATCTGTGCAATTTACAGATTGTAGAACAGTAAATTACAATCAGGCATCATGTTACTGTTCACATCAATAAAACATGGTAATTTACAGTGTTCTACCACGTAGATACATTTTTCTATTTTTTTTGCTGTTACATATTATGTACAGGAAATGGCTTTGTTAATTTTTATTTCACTGATCAAAATGTATCTTCATGGTCTATACATACATACTCTAAATGTAATTACGGTACTCCTGCGTTAAATAAAACAAACTCTAAAATAGGTTATAATTGATTTGTGTTACCTTGCTGTGTTGAATACAAATAATACTTAGCTTGTTGCCACCTGTCTGTTTTTTTTCTCCTTTTTTATTTTTGCTACTCTATCAATTTGGAATCCGGTTCATTCTATAAAGAATCTGTAAGGCTAAAAGCAGCATGTAAACACAGCAAAATGGACGTTTTAAACATGGGTTATTATCTGTCAAGTTAAATCGTTCAGGAGAGGTTGTAAAAATGTCCTGTGTACATTAAGCCTTAGGAGCAGTTGGGCGTTTTTTTTTCAGCTGCCCCTGAACTCTCCTCAATGTTATCTCATCAGTACATGTACACAGGGACATTTATAGTCGTTTCTAGGCAGTTGAGTTTAGAAGCATTTTTTTGGAAAGCAAAAAAATGCATTCAGGTTGGATGTTTAGAGGCTTTGATCGCCAAATGCCTGTAACACCTTGTTAACGCGTGTAAACGTGGTAACTCACGTTTAGCCGCGGCTTTGTTTACACGTGTTTTTAATGGAGATACATTTTTAACTATTTGAAGAAAAAACAAAAAAAAAAACTCTTCTAAACGCAAAGACGGCTAAACACGGCATATAAAGGCACCAAAACTGACATTTTTAAACGTCAGTTACTATCTGTCAACTTAAATAATTTAGGAGAGGTTTTAAAGCATCCCGTGTACATTAAGCCTAACTTATAGGTGTATAGAAGAAAAGCTTCTGTCATTTGAAAATTTGTTAGAACAAAGGCAGGAGTGTTTTCTACTTTATTATACTGCATGGTTCCTCTGTATTCAATCAGGGTAGTGAAATCTGCAAGTAGAGTGAGTCAGTCATCATATCAATCAGAGTTTTGACATGGTTAGAAGTAAGTGATTTTAATTCATGACTGTTTTATCGTTCTAAAGTAACATTTCCCAGGAGTACTTAAAGTAAAATAATGATTTATTTGTGAAAGTAACAATGTAAAAGCGAGTGAGTTAAGTGCTCTTTATCTATCGATATGCAAAGAAAAAGTCTTGCAAATGGCTGTACTGAGAGTGATAAGCCTATATGATATGAAAGCATGTAAAAAAATAAAAAATATATAGAAGTGACAAGACCAGACCATAGTGTGAAAAAAGCATATGTAATAACATAATTAGACATATTCAAGATATTTAAAAAAAAAAACACAGAATTGCAAGTTCTATTCTTTTCTCATTCACATTTTTGTGAATATTATTTTCTTTATTTTCAAGTGAGCAATTGTTAGCACATGCCTGCATACATTACATATGGAATGCCTGCTTCAAAGAAATCAAAAATGTATTATTTTTTATTTATTTAAGGATTTATTTTTGCTATGGGGCAAGTATTGATATCTTTGTGATCACTATGTGAATCAAAGAAAAGTAATTGAGGCACAAACAGAAGTAAAGTATCAAAGGGTTGATAGAGACCATATTGTTTTAAATCATATTTGTTCCACCAATAAATCACTTTGCCATATAAAATACTTAGGTTTTTAGAAAGTGAAAGCTACTATATCTGTGCTACATTTAATTAAATGCATTTGAGGACTGATGATTAGGGCTGCAAGGGATGAGGTACATCATCAAATCGCATCTTGAACAATTTTAATTTTAAGGCTAGTTCTTAACATTTTAAAATAGTTGACCTCTGGCCAATTTTGAGTAAATCCAGCAGCAGCACGTGGAGCAGTAGCTACAAATTGTCCTGAGATGAATCATAAGACTCTCTGTAACTCACAGGGTAATAAATACATATCTATCTATTTTTCCCTTGACTAGTGGACTGAGCATTAGACAGAAATACTTGATTTTTAATATTGAAGGAGCTAGTTACTATGAAAAAATAAGGAATCTCATTTAATATTAATCTGAAAATTTTTTGCTAGAAAATTGCTTAGAACCCCCAAACATTATATATATATATATATATATATATATATATATATATATATATATATTTTATTTTTTAGCAGAGACCATAGAGAATACAATGGTGATTATTGCAATATTTTATGCCACACAGTTTTTTTGCAGCGATCTTTCAAATGCAAATGTTTGAGAAAAAAATACACTTTAATGAATTTTAATTCAAAAAAATGTTATAGATAACCACATTTTTTTTTCAAAAGTATAAAAGATGTTGTTACGCTGAGTAAATAGATACCTAACATGTCACACTTCAAAGCGGTTGTGAACCCCACTTGGTAATTTTTACCTACAAGTAAGCCTTTAATAAGGCTTACCTCTAGGTAAAATTAAAATCTCCTAAACGTGCACCGTTTAAGAGGTATTAAACCTGCATGCAGTCAGTGACATCACTGAGCACGCGCACGGGGTGCTTTAAAGAAATTTCTTTACCTATTAACCACTTCAGCCCCGGACCAATTGGCAGCCAAAGGACCAGGCCCCTTTTTGCGATTCGGCACTGCGTCGCTTTAACTGACAATTGCGCGGTTGTGCGACGTAGCTCCCAAACAAAATTGGCGTCCTTTTTTTCCCATAAATAGAGATTTCTTTTGGTGGTATTCGATCGCCCCTGCGGTTTTTATTTTTTGCGCTATAAACAAAAATAGAGCGACAATTTTGAAAAAAATTCAATATTTTTTGCTTTTTGCTATAATAAATATCCCCAAAAAATATATAAAAAAACATTTTTTTTCCTCAGTTTAGGCCGATACGTATTCTTCTACATATTTTTGATAAAAAAAAATTGCAATTAGCGAATATTGATTGGTTTGCGCAAAAGTTATAGCGTTTACAAAATATATAGCATTTTTATTAATATTTTTTTTTGTACTAGTAATTGCGGCGATCAGCGATTTTTATTGTGACTGCGACATTATGGCGGACACATCGGACATTTTTGACACATTTTTGGGACCATTGTCATTTATACAGCAATCAATACTATTTAAATGCATTGATTCCTGTATAAATGACACATGCAGTGAAAGAGTTAACCACTAGGGGGAGGGGAGGGGTTATGGGCTGTGACGTGTGTGTGTTCTTTTACATTAGGGGGCGGGGCTGACATCTGACGTCAATGATGACCGGGAACAGCCGATTAATGACAGGCAGAGTAGGAAGCGTGGGGAGAGGTTTGTTTACATAGACCTCTCCCCGTTCTTCAGCTCTGTGACCCGATCGCTGGACACCATCGGCGATCGGGTCCGCTGGTCCCGCGGCCGGGGTTACGGAGCTCCCGACCGGGCCGCGAGCCCGCCGCTGGCGGCGCGCACGCGACCCACGGCCAGGCAATTAAAGGGCCACGTACCCGTATGTGATTTTGCCTGGCCGTGCCATTCTGCTGACGTATATATGCAGTGGGCGGTTTTACTTTTTATTTTTACACTGTCCCTTTATTTTAAGTTTTTTTTATCACTTTTATTCCTATTACAAGTAATGTAAACATCCCTGGTAAGACTGGGTTCACGCTAGAGATCTCAGCCGCTCACAGCTGAAGTCCAGTGCGTCTCCATTCACCAAATTTTGGACTGAATTCAGAACTGAAATGGTCCAAAAGATGCACAGGGCTCCTGTGCAATTCGCACCAGAGCCGCTGCAGAGATATGTGAACCGGCTCCATAGAGAGCCGGTCAAAATCTCCTACTATGCGAATTTAAAGCGGGGAAACTTTTGCTTTTAAAAAAAAAAAATTACAACGACACAGGAACCAGAAGTGACATCATGACCACTTTTATCTGAAGGAGAATCACCTACAGTAAAAAAAAAATACCGGGGTTCTGGCAGTTTGCTGCTGTCATAACCCTGGTATTTAAAGGGGTTGTATAAATAACAAAATAACAAAATAACAAACATGTCATACTTACCTCCACTGTGCAGTTCGTTTTGCACAGAGTGGCCCAGATCCTCATCTTCTGGGGTCCCTCGGCAGTTGTCTCGGCTCCTCCCTGCAAGAGCTAACCCCCCTCTGGGAAGCACTCTCCCAAGGGGGTTAGCTTGCGGGCACGCTCTCGTGTGATACAGTCGGCGGCCTTAGCCTTAGCTTAGTATCACTCTGCCCGGAACGCTGCATCATTGATTTGATTGACAGCAGCGGGAGCCAATGGCTGCGCTGCTATCAATCATCCAATGAAGAGCCCACAGGAGCTGGGGGAAAGCAACGCAGGATCGCGCCCATGGAGATTCGGGGCTCAGGTAAGTAAAACAGGGGCTCGGGGGGGCCGGAGACTGCAAGGTGTTTTTTCACCTTACTGCATAGGATGCAGTAAGGTGAAAAAACACAAAGCTTTACAACCCTTTTAACATTAAACAAATTCCGTATTTTTACTATAGGCCAGTCGGGAAGTGTTTAAAAATTAATACAATGCCTAATATGGTCATTTCTAAAATCTGTAACTGTGAATGCCAGTGTAGGTTTTTTAATTTCCAGAGAATATACATACTCACTGATAGGAAGTAGTGTTCAGCCACATCATACAGTGTATTTTACAGATCAAAAGTGGGATTGTTTTCTGATATGTCTGCAAATGAGGATATAGCCCATGGTCCCAGTTTGTATTATCTAAAATGTAACTGCTCAATAACATAACTTGTAATACGATGTTCTCTAATGAAAGGACTTTGTTGAGACATTTTTCAGAGCCTCTGTTTCTTATTAGAGAGATGACCTCTCTGTGCAGTCGGATGAACAGAGATCCATAGTAGGCAGCCCAGAAATGTGTCAGCTAACAGCCTCTATATCATTATCCTCATCTGACAAGGGTCAGGCAAGGGTAAACCTGTGGCTAAAAAGATTAGGAGTCATATTCAAAGTGGACATGTCACCATGAGCTGGCATTTAAAGACTTTGATCCGTTAGTATAACATTATCAGCAAGTGTGATAAAAAATACCTCTGTTCTTTATTATCTAGTTTTAGATGTGTCTAATGCCATTGGAATTTTATGAAGGAAATAGGGTATAGACAACGTACACTAAAACGATTTTAGTTATTTCAAACCATATAAATAGAATAATAGTGTTTTTTTTATTCGAGAATAGATGATATGACAATTTTATAGTATTTCTCCAATCACATACATTTTGAAATGAACACCAACACAAACAGGAACACACTACCTGCTGCTGGACTCACTTTCATTTCACATTTATCTTGTGCAGCTGGCTGCCTGATAAGCCAAATCCCTTGAGTTGCCAGAGTTTTCATCTTGTTGTCCTGGAATCTGGCTCTGAGAGGAGAAGCTAGCTATTCCAGTGTTCACTCATTGATAACAATAGCACTGAATAACCTAACCATGGAATGGACTAGGCTTTGTGTTGTTTCAGACCTGATAATTGGGAATATACTCAGTTCATAAAGGACTGTTAAAACAATCTTGTACTGTTCTGCTTTAAAAAGGAAGTAAACCCTGATGGGTTTACTTCCTCTTTGTTTCCCTGCAAAGGTAAAGCATAATGGACTACTAGTCCATTATGTGTCACTTACCTGACACAGGAGCCAGCAAAGTCACCCTTGTGTACGGAGCCTCCATCTTCTTGGTGGGTCTCGCTGCTCCGGCGCTGTCATTCGACAGAGCCGCGATGACGTCACTCCCGCGCATGCGCACAGGAGCAGCCACTCGCAGCATATCGCCGTTGACAGCGGCGCACTCAGTGTGCCTGCGCACCGCTGTCTACGGCGCATGCGCCGTAGACAGTGGTGCCTGTCTTTTGGCAAATATCTCCTAAACCGTGTAGGTTTAGGAGATATTTCTTGGACCTACAGGTAAGCCTAGATTAAGGTCAAAGTGGTTTGTAAGGGTTTACACTACATTTAATTTACGTATTTAGTCAGGTTGTAAAAAGACCATATAGTTCAACCAAAAAAACATACAACCCCATATACACAATCCTATACCCACAGTTGATCCAGAGGAAGGCGAAAAAACCCCAGCAAAACATGATCCATTTTGCTACAGCAGGGGGAAATTATGTCCTGATCCGAGAGGCAATCGGCTATTCCCTGGCTCAACTTTACCTATAAATGTTAGTACCCAGGTATATTATGTACACCTATGAAATAATCCAGGCCTTTTTTAACCACTTTCAGACAGGACCAATTTGCAGCCAAAGGACCAGGCCCCTTTTTGCGATTCGGCACTGCGTCGCTTTAACTGACAATTGCGCGGTCATGCAACGTGGCTCCCAAACAAAATTGGCGTCCTTTTTTTCCCACAAATAGAGCTTTCTTTTGGTGGTATTTGATCGCCCCTGCGGTTTTTATTTTTTGCGCCATAAACAAAAATAGAGCGACAATTTTGAAAAAAATGCATTATTTTTTATTTTTTGCTATAATAAATATCCCCAAAAAATATATAAAAAAACATTTTTTTTCCTCAGTTTAGGCCGATACGTATTCTTCTACATATTTTTGGTAAAAAAAAATCGCCACAAGCGATTATTGATCGGTTTGCACAGAAGTTATAGCGTTTACAAGATAGGGGATAGTTTTATAGCATTTTTATTAATAATTTTTTTTTATTAGTAATGGCGGAGATCTGTGATTTTTTTTTTGTGACTGCGACATTATGGCGGACACATCGGACATTTTTGACACAATTGTCATTTTTACAGCAATTAATGCTATTTAAATGCATTGATTTCTGTATAAATGACACTGGCAGTGAAGGGATTAACCACAAGGGGGCAGTGTAAGGGTTAAGTATGCCTAGGGGTGTGTTTTTTTACTGTGGGGGGGCGTGGCTGTCAGCTAGTGAATGCTGATCTCTGCTCCAATCACAGGGAGCAGAGATCGGCATCACTAGTTGCTAAGCAGAACGGGGAGATGCTGTTTATCTCGGCATCTCCCCGTTCAGCCGCCCCGTGAGATGATCGCGGGGGTCCCCGCGGCGATCGAGTCCGCGGGGACCGCGATCGGACTCACGGGGGTCCCGACCGGCGCAGGAGCGCGGCGCCCCCGGCGCGCTCCCGATGGCACGGACAGGCAGAAAGGAGGGACTTATATATACGCCCTCCTGCCTGTACGTGCCATTCTGTCGACGTATATCGTCGTGCGCCGGTCGGCAAGTGGTTAAAGCAATCTACTGAGCTGGCCAGGACCACCCCTGGAGGGAGTCTATTCCACATTTCCCCAGATCTTACTGTGAAGAAACCTTTCAATATTTGGAGATGAAATCTCTTTTCCTCTAGACATAAAGAGTGCCCCCTTGTCCTCTGAGATGACCTTAAAGTGAATAACTCAACACCAAGTTCACTATATGGACCCTTTATGTATTTGTACATGTTGATTATATCCCCCCTTAATCTCCTCTTCAGTGAAAAAAAAATATTAATAAAAATGCTATAAAACTATCCCCTATTTTGTAAACGCTATAACTTTTGCGCAAGCCAATCAATAATCGCTAATTGCATTTTTTTACCAAAAATATGTAGAATAATAGGTATTGGCCTAAACTGAGGAAAAAAAATATGTATTTTTTTATATATATTGTTGGGGGATATTTATTATAGCAAAAAGTAAAAAATTATGCATTTTTTTCTAAATTTACACTCTATTTTTGTTTATAGCGCAAAAAATAAAAACTGCAGAGGTGATCAAATACCACCAAAATAAAGCTCTATTTCTGGGAAAAAAAGGACGCAAATTTTGTTTGGGAGCCACGTTGCATGAACGCGCAATTGTCAGTTAAAGCAACGTAGTGCCGAATCGCAAAAGGGGGCCTGGTCCTTTGGCTGCAAATTGGTCCGGGGCTTAAGTGGTTAATGCATCCTATGCATTAAGGTGAAAAACACCTTGCACTCTCTGGCCCCCCGAGCCCCCGTTTTACTTACCTGAGCCCCAAATCTCTGTGGGCACGATCCTGCGTTGCTTCCCCCCAGCTCTTGTGGGCTCTTCATTGGATGATTGATAACAGCGCAGCCATTGGCTCCCGCTGCTGTCAATCAAATCAATGATGTGGCGCGCCGGGGGCGGGGCCGAGTGATGCACTCGGCGGCTATGGCCGCCGACTGTATCACCCGGGAACACGCCCAGAAGCTAACCCCCTTGGGAGGGTGCTTCCCAGAGGGGGGCTAGCTCTTGCGGGGAGATGCCGAGACAGCCGCCGAGGGACCCCAGAAGATGAGTATTGGGGCCACTCTGTGCGAAACGAAATGCACAGTGGAGGTAAGTATGACATGTTTGTTATTTAAAAAAAAAAACTAACCTATATAACCCCTTTAAACAGAACAAAGATCACCAATGTATGTCCCAACTAAATACAACTAAGTAGAAAATGAGAAGTCAATCAAATCAGTTTATAATTAGGAAGGTGAGAACTTGCATTTTCACATATTCTCCAAATGCAGGAGATTTTTAGTTTTATAGCCAGACTATAAACAAACATCAAAGCATTTAAATGTGATGCCAATATAATATGTTTTTTTCATTCTTTGTAACACACCTAAAAATAGTCATGAAAACATTTTTTTTAACAGTAGGAATCTTCTAGCCCAGCACCATCCTTAAATGTGCAGTCTGAAACTACTTTTATTTTATTTATTTTTTAAAGCATGATCTCTTAATAAAAACAAGAGGATGCACATTACTAGCAAGAAATAACATTGAAATGTTTTGAGAAAACCTGACATCTGAGAAACAAGCTGCACCCTTTCTTTAAAAATTCGGCCGCTCCCCATATGCCCCACCTATTAAATAAAAATACTGTGAGCCCATAAGTAATACAAATCAGAAGCCACCTAGCTTTAATACGATAGGAAATAAAACTATTTATCTTATTTTGTATACTGAAATGAAACATTTTCATAAATGGGACTGCTGAGTAAACCTGCTTCTGTTTTGGCCAGTACAGCCTCTTCCATTTTGTGAGTTCATATTTCAATTAATTCCCTGCTGTTTGCAAGCCATCAGCATATTTTACACAGTTGGTTTTAACCCCTCTCCTGCTGAGCTGATTCTCAGCTCATTGTAAAGTCAGTAATTGACTTTTCTATTTTCTAATGCAAAAGTTTATAACTTATATAGGTTTGCAATTTCATAAGAACCATGCCATGTTTTCAAATAAAGAATATTTATTTTTGCCCAAAAAAAAAATCTGTATTACCTAAGCATCATTAGAATTTGTAGAACAGTAGTGCTGCCAAGCCTGTATTAGGTTTTCAAAGCTTTGTCTTTGTTCCATAGTCACTACTAACACAACAAACAGCTAGTTGCAGAAATGTTATGTCAGTGCCATACAAGAAAAATGCATATATAAAAATATCCCAAATACAGCTCAGTCTCCTCATTATAATCATGCCAAAGTACATTTAGGCTGTTCATACTAAATTATTTACATTCTGAAAAGTGCCCTTTCAAAAACACTCTTGGCTCTTTACCCACTTAAAGCAAATCAGTGATTTGCCATGCAGTCTCGTTATCCCACAGTTTTAGGTTTTCCCCTAATAAATGGCAAGAATGGATTTTGCTGCCTTAAAGTGGATGTAGAACAAAAGATTACAGCGTACACATACAAATATGACATTTAAATCCTGCAAGGCTATTTAAAACACCTGAACATATTCAGCAAATAAGCAAAAAAATATGGGGATTTGGTCACGACATATGGTGCTTAAGCCCACTACTGCATCAAAGTACCCCATTATCAGTGGGTCCTACACTATTCATAGAGTGAAAGATCCTGCTTCCCAACCATGGGAGAAATACACTCCTCTTTATGGGAGAACTAAAAGGACTCCTCCTAAAACACAGATGGACACTAATTAGGGGTAATGGTGGGGGGAATGGGGTGTTCCAGCCCAAGGGATATGGTCAGGACCCATACAATAGACAAACAAAGACTTGGGGGCACACCCTGAAAATGCATTACATTAAAGATGGTGCAGTTATAAGACCATACAAACAGAACAAAAGATTACAGTGCACACATACAAAAATTACATTTATCATTTATAGCCTATAGATCAGGGGTCTCAAACTGGCGGCCCTCCAGCTGTTGCAAAACTACAAGTCCCAAGAAGCATTGCAAGGCTGACAGTTACAAGCATGAGTCCTACAGGCAGAGGCATGATGGGACTTGTAGTTTTGCAACAGCTGGAGGGCCGCCAGTTTGTTGAGACCCCTGCTATAGATCCTGCAAGGCTACTTAAAACACCTGAAGCATTCAACCCCCCCCCCCCATTACCCCTAATTAGCGTCCACCTGTGTTATAGGAGGAGTCCTTTTAGTTCTTCCATAAAGAGGAGTGTATTTCTCCCATGGTTGAGAAGCAGGATCTTTCATTCTATGGCTAGTGTAGGACCCACTGATAATGGTGTACTTTGACACAGTAGTGGGCTTAAGCACCGTATGGCCACATGGTGTGACCGAATCCCCATATTTTTGCCTATTTGTTGAATATGTTCAGGTGTTTTAAATAGCCTTGCAGGATTTAAATGTAATTTTTGTATGTGTGCGCTGTAAGCTTTTGTTCTGTTTGTATGGTCTTATAGCTGCACCATCTTTAATGTAATGTATTTTTAGGGTGTGCTCCCCAATTCTTTGTTTGTTTAAAGTGGATGTAAACCCTCACATATACCCAGTGATGTGAACAGCCTCAGATGATACACAGGGATGAAAAAAATCTCCCTATATAAGTTTTACATGTATATCTGCTGTCTTCGGCTTTAAATATTCTTTAGAAAGTTCAGATCGTGTAAAGAGATTTTCTCTTCCTGGTTAGCACTGCAGTGAAGCCTGGGCATACAGCCAAGACAACTGATTGGAGGAAAGGCACACACCCCCTCTCCTCATAGGTAGAGACTTTTAGAACTGTTTGTTGAATCATTCCGCACTCTGCTAATCTATTTATAGAATCCTTCCTCAACACAAAACTCAGGCTGCTTTTGTCTACTGTGTCAGAGAACTTGTCAGATGTTCTCATGCTGATAACAGAAGAACGGGGCAGGAGAAAGGTACATGACATAGGGCTTTGATGAGAGATAAGATAACACTACGGATATATGTGCCCAGCTCAAATTTCATGAATCGGCTTTACATCCACTTTAAGCAGAATTATTGTCTACCCCTATAGCCTGCAAAAAGATGCACAGAAGTTACAACTTAAAGCAAACCAGTGTTTTGCCTAGGCAGGGCAAAACAACAGTTTTTTTTTTTTAATTCCACCCATTCTGGTTTAATTTAATTCCACGCATTACTGAAAACTGTTTCTTATGTCCCTTTTAACTCTGGTATGCTTTTTGCTTAACCATCTGTAGACTGTCCACATTGCTATTGTTTTTGTTTCCTCCCTATGCCTTTCCTTTAAATTTTGGCCTCCTTATCTTTATTAGCTATGCACCTATAAGGCTGTTTCTGAAGTGAGAATTTTTCTCGGCATAGCCAGCCTCTGTCCTGCACCAACCTAGCCACTTTTGTCTACAACACTTCACTTCTAGCCTCACTGGACACACTGGCCCCCCCTCACTACACACAGAATCAGGCCCGTCCCCTTCAACCCTGGAAAACAGATACTAGAAGTCTGAAAAAAGCCGTGCTCTCGAGCGCCTGTGGCGTAAGACAAAATCCCAGAAAGATTTCAGCCAGTATAAATCTGCCCTCCAAAAATACAATTCCAGCCTCCTCACTGCCAAGCAGACCTACTCTTCTCTACCTTCAACTCTCTACTTCGTCCTCCACTGCCTCCACCCACTAACTCACTCACTGCCCAGGAGATCGCAATCACTTCAAACAGAAGATTAATATAATTCGCAAGGAGATCTCTACTGTTCAGATACCCTCCATGCTTTACACCTCATGTCCACAGGTACAATCATTACTTCCCTCTTTCAACCCCACCACTATAGACAAGGTTGCTAAATTACTTGCTATAGTCCATTTTACCACCTGCCCTCTGGATCCTGTTCCCTCGCAAATGCTACATTCACCCTCTAGCTCTATTCTACACTCTCTAACTCACATCTTCAATCTCTCCCTCTCTTCTGGCATCTTCCCCAACTCTTTAAAACATGCACTTGTCAGCTCTGTACTTAAAAAGCCTTCACTGGACCCATCCAATCTTAACAACCTACGCCCCATCTCCTTGCGCCCCTTTTTATCCAAACTCCTTGAACGTCTAGTCTACAACCGACTGAGCGTCCACCTTGCTAATAATAGCCTTCTTGATCCCCTTCAGTCTGGATTTCGTCCTCAACATTTCACAAAATCTTCTCTCCTAAAACGATCTACTAACGGACAAAACTAAGGGACACTATTCTGTACTCCTTCTCCTGGACCTCTCTGCTGCCTTCGATATGGTTAACCACCCCCTCTTCCTCAAAAAACTCCACGCCTTTGGTCTCCGTGAGTGTACTCTTCGCTAGTTCTCTACCTACTTATTTAACCGCCCCTTTAGCTTTACTTACAATTCTACTTCCTCCTCTCCTCTTGCTTTCTCTGTTGGGGTCCACCAAGGTTCTGTTCTTGGACCTCTCCTATTTTCAATCTACACCTCCTCCCTGGGTCAGCAGATAGCCTCCCCAGCTACATCACTGACCTAGTTTTGATACCATCTCTATGCTGACGACACTCAAATCTATTTCTCTACCCCTCTAATCACTCCTTCAATCTCCTCACTTATCACTATTTTACTATCAGATATATCAGTCTGGATGTCGCACCAATTCCTCAAACTTAATCTATCAAAAACTGAACTTATCATTTTTCCTCCCCCACATGCCTCTTCCCCTGATCTCTCTGTCAAAATAGATGGCAACACTATCAGCCTTTCCCCACATGCTAAGGTCCTAGGAGTAGTCCTGGATTCTAAACTCTCCTTTAAGCCCCACGTCCAATCACTGTCCAAATCTTGCCGCCTCAACCTCCGGAACATCTCCAAAATACGCCCCTTTCTAACCAATGACACAACAAAGCTCTTAATTCACTCCCTGGTCATCTCTCACCTTGATTACTGCAACTCCCTCCTCATTGGCCTACCTCTGCATACTCTACCCCCCCTTCAGTCCATCATGAATGCTGCTGCCAGACTCATCCACCTTACCAACCGCTCTGTCTCTGCTACTCCTCTCTGTCAATCCCTCCACTGGCTTCCGCTCACCCAACAAATTAAATTCAAAATACTAACAACTACCTACAAAGCAATCCACAACTCTGCCCCCAGCTACATCACTGACCTAGTCTCAAAATACCAACCTAATCGTTCTCTTTGTTCTTCTCAAGACCTCCTGCTCTCTAGCTCTCTCATTACCTCCTCCCATGCTCGTCTCTAGGACTTTTCCAGAGTCTCTCCAAGCCTATGGAACTCCTTACCCCAATCTGTCCATCTATCTCCTACTTTATTAGCCTTTAGACAATCCCTGAAAACCCTCCTAATCAGAGAAGCCTATCCTACCCAGACCTAACAACTGTATTTTTATTTTGTCCATCTGATCATCCCCCACAGCTACTACCCTTTGTTCAACTTGACCATCCCTTCTAGATTGTATGCTCTAACGAGCAGGGCCCTCTGATCCCTCCTGTATTAAATTGTATTGTAATTGTACTGTCTTCCCCGATGTTGTAAAGCGCTGGGCGCTAAATAAATCCTGTATAATAATAATAAAAATAATAATACTTAAATTAGCGAAATTCAGCCCCCAGGAGCAAGAAAATTTACTCTAGCTCTGAAACTATAGCCTCTGAGTTGCACGATTGGCTCTAGTCAGAGCTTACACCAGGCTGAGAAATCTTTCAATGCCCCCGTGACTCCACTAGGCCAATCCCTTAGTATTAACATGACATTAACACTGAAGAAACAAAGGAAAGGTATGTGCTACTATAAAAGGGCAGAATTATATTGGATCTGTGGCTTTGCTCTTTTTAAAAGCCCAACAACAGGATAAGGGCCTTCCCCTTAAATTCCCTCCCACACATCACACACAAACAAAAAACATACCTTAAATCCAGTTGCATTCCAGCTGGTTACAGTACATAAAAAAAGTGAAAAAAAAAAATACACTTCTTCTCCAAAAAATTGTGACAAAAAAGCACAACTTCAAAAAACTCACCATGTCTCTTACTAAATACCTTGGACTGACTACTTTAAAAAAAGGGGGTAATTTGCAGGTATTTGTAATGTCCTTTCATTTTAGGGCCTTAGGAAATGAGAACAGTACTTCAGGATTGATCAATTTTCTAATTTATATATACCATCGTTTGTAGATTTTTCCTACAGAGGAAATAACATACACTGATTTGGGTTAGTTGCACCAAAGAAACATAGCAGAATACATTTTGGCCTAAATCTATGAAGAAAGATTGATTATTTCCAAAATGTATTTAACCACCCGCCGCATGTACATATATGTCAGCAGAATGGCACGGCTGCACAAAATAGGCGTACCTGTACGTCCCTTTGACGCGACCCTGCCGCGAGCTCCGTGAGTAGGACTCGATGTCCGCGGGTACACCCGCGATCGATCGAGGAAGAACAGGGGGATAGCTAATGTAAACAAGCATCTCCCTGTTCTGCCCAGTGACACTGTCACTGATCATAGCTCCCTGTGATTGGGAGCGGTGATCAGTAATGTGTCACTAGTAGCCACGCCCCTAACAGTTAGAATCACTCCCTAGGACACACTTAACCCCTTCCTAGCCAGCTAGTGGTTAACCCCTTCACTGCCAGTGTCATTTTTACAGTAATCAGTGCAATTTTATAGCACTGATCGCTGTAAAAATGACAATGGTCCCAAAAATGTGTCAAAATTGTCTGATGTGTCCGCCATAATGTCGCAGTCATGATAAAAATCGCAGATCTGGCAGAAATGCCATAAAACAAACCCCTATTTTGTAGACGCTATAACTTTTGCGCAAACCAATCAATAAACACTTATTGCAATTTTTTTTACTAAAGTATGTAGAAGAATACGTATCAGCCTAAACTGAGGAAAAAATATATTTTTTTATATATTTTTTGTGGATATTTATTATAGCAAAAAGTAAAAAATAATGCGTTTATTTTTCAAAATTGACGATAGATACATAATATATATATTTTTTTCTATTTACAAAATTTACATATCTATCCAAACAAGGAAAAAAAAAACGATAGTTTCCCTCAAAATAACTAAAGAGGTAATGTCGCAGAGCCATTGAGATAAAGACTGTAACTGGAAAATGTAAAGCTAAGGAACTGGCATACACAGTGGTGTAATCAAAAGCTAACCAGCGATTCAACATCTAAAAATGGCACTCGAACGTGTAGATAAAATAGCTGACAGTTCTGCACTTGACCTTCTGGAAGGTGAGTAGTTATAAAGAATACATTACTACTTTCAATGCATAGTACAGAGACTGTTCGCCACTAACTACTAAGTGACCAAAAATCTCAGGTCTATACAGTCTGTTTACTGTTTACTAACCACATTGATCAACTTGGGGGTGATTTAAAATGATTATTACATTGGGCTTAGTTCCACCAACAATTATGTAAAGCAAGGGGTTTACATGATTAATCATACCCCACAGTTAAATTAAAATGAGATTGTGCAGAGTTTTTACAACCAGATTGTAATGTGTATGGCCAGATTTACAAACACATGTGTAAAATTGAAGGAAAAAAAGATACTTTTGCTTTACCCTTAGCCTTCAGCATTTCATGTCTGAGCTGAAAAAAAAAAAGTTATTTTCTCATGATATGACTAGTGACCGACAAATGAAATCCAAACATATTCACTCATCACTAGTCATGTGAAGAGCGAGAACCCTTCGGCAAATCCCACCGAAGTCTAGAGGGGGTATGTTTTGTAGCTAATTTCTTGCTATTTTTAGGGTTAATAGGCAAACTGCTGTCAAACAAGGCATGAAAGATTGGGCATTGCCCTGGTGGACATTTTAAAAAATTGCTTTCACGCAGCTTTAAAGGTAACATTGAACATAACTGAATTCTTTAAATAACATGCTTGGGGATGCCTTAAAACCCAAAATGTATTATTTTGCCGCTTACCAATGTGGTGGCTGCATTCGTTTTCCCTACTTTGGCTTTTTTCTCTCTGTTTTCACCTGGTGATATATCCAGTAACACTCCTCCTGCATTTGTGAGACAAAACTCTGGAGGCATGAGCACATGAGACACACAGCATTGTCAGTCTAGGGGGGAGGGTAGTGTTAAATGTATTAGCGGATTTAGAACCACTAGAAATTTAAAAACCAAACTCTAGCTAACACTTTATGATCAATGAAAAAAATAATTGCCCGTGCTATGATGTATACAAGGAGGATAAATATTTTCAATCAAACTCTTAATAAACAATGGGCTGCTGCTGACATATGAGGTAAAGGACCTTTTTAGAATGATACAAAAATGATTAAACTAAGCGCTGCTCCTAAATATACAAGTAAATTAGTAAACATTAATAAATAAAGTGCCTGTGCAAACATATAAAGTGCATAGGCGTGTGCAAATTGTGTGATGGGTGTGCCTGGGCACACCCTAATCACCCTGTGCGGTGCCGATTCCTCCAACTTCCTGATGCCCCCATTATCCCCCCTGCAGTGCTTCCAGCTTCCCTTCTCTCCTCTCCTGCCTGCTGCTGCGGGGGATGTATCAGGATGGATTAATAAATGAACACAGTGAGTGATCTGTACCAATCGCGAATGTACCGGTGTACATTCTTAACTGAAGCATAGTAAACCATTTACTATGCTTCATTTTGTGAATGAACAGGAAGCCGCTCAGCACAGAGCACTTCCCATTTGTTTGCTGTCCAGTTCAGCTGAGGCTGCAGAGAAAGCATTTGGGGAAGCCATAGTCCCCATCTCTCTGTTTAGACCCTTGATATTTCACCAAAGCCCCCCAACAGGGCTCCTAAAAAAAAATAGTAAAAAATGTTTTTTTATATAATTAATAAAAACTACTGGCACCAGCCACTGCGCTACTGACACCAATCTCTGCTGATACTGTCCACTGTTCTGCTGATATACACGCATATGAGTTTGTGGTCTGGGGTACACACCCTAATGCATTTGCCTGCGCACACCAATAATAAAGTGCAATCAAAATAGAATAAATTCTAATGGTGCAAGACAGATAAAGTCCCTTGGTGCAAGGTGACGTATCCACTTGTGTGTGTGTGAGGAAAAGTGCCACTCCGTGATCCCCTCCTGGGTCCCCACTCACCAGAAATAATCTTTAAATATGCAAGGTCTTTATTCTATGGCTCTAGTTGAGATGTGTCCCATCAGCCATTAAGGGATTCCAAAATGTTAAATCCACATCACTAGGGATGACTCCAATGTGATGATACAAGTATATCATATGCCAATGAAGAGAGAGATACTCTTAGCGTAATATTGCTAAAATGTATTGTTTAAAAACATGTAGAAATGCACTTACATCAAAGGAAAGGCATACAGGCATCAAATCGCTGCCTTGGCGTGTTGCCAGCCATCACTGAACCTTGTGTGTGTGGGCCCTGCTTGACACGTTTCGCTCCACCCACTGGGTGTCTTCAGAGGGGCGAAACACGTCAAGCAGGGAGGTAAACTGGCTCCACACTAGAGAAATTGAAAAAGTGAAGTCTTCAAACTTGAGACCAAGGGATTTATGAACTTTTAAATGGGAGGTTTTAATATTGAATGGGATATTAACTGGTTCATTGATATAAAACTGTGTATCAATTTTAATATACAGTATGTGTGTGTGGTGTGTGTGTATATATATATATATATATATATATATATATATATATATATATATATATATGCATTTAAGTTATGTTTTAAGGTATGTATTGTTAAGATTGGATCGAATAAGAAAGTTTACCATTTTTCTTAGACAACACAATAGTGTGTTTTTATGAAAAAAAAAAATGGCATAGCAATTCTCCTAGGGAAAGTGCATGTACATTCATTCTGTACAAATAAGCCAAAAAAGATTGCTTTTAGACTATTTCTTGTATATAACCGAATCTGTGCTGAGTTGAAAAAATAGAATGTGAAAATAAGGCTGCTAACACAGAGTAGTATAGCTTGCTTACAAATCTAAAATACAAATACAATAGTGCAGCGCCAACATATTGCATAAACAAATAGATTTACAATACACACCAAATGAAACCATAAAACTATATAAATATGTATGTGTAAAAAAAGTCCACATTGTGTCTAATGGTGATGAAGAAAACACCTTATTACAATGCTAATAATGATGATCATCTTGTGCAAACGGTGCTCAAATAGCCAATGATTGACATCCAGTGAATTCAAAGCTTACCAGAATGAATAGCTACCATTACAGTAGCATAAACGCCTGAGTGAAAAAGCAATCAAACCAGTGCTTAAGTGACCAATCACCAATGACAAGTGGATTCAAAACTCACCAGAACAAATGGCTACCATTACGGCAGCATAAACGCCTGGATAAAAATGAAGTCCAACGGGGATCAGTGTGGTAACCTGCTTGCAATGGTACCTCCTAGTATATTCCAGCTAGGGATAAATAAAGCTCACCAGGAGCCCAAAGGAATTCCTTATATTGTAGTAGGTTTAGTATCAGAATAAGTAAAATCATATAAAAACAGAGCAAAAGAACCGGACAACTCATATGTGAAGCCGCTGCCGACCCAGGATCGCGCAGTGACACTGACGTTAATGCCAGAATCTCCACCCCAATGCACTTTGTCCAATAGGACGTTAGCAAGGGGTCCTCTGGTCTTGACATCTGTTCATATTTATAAAGTAACTACCAATAAAATCAGCACCACTGGAAGTCGCGTGGCAGCCACCTTGTCAGAGACCCGGAAGTAACTCAACGGGTCTTGTCGGATATTGTGTGGCAGCCATCTAGCTGAGGATCTGGAAGTAACTCCACAGTCCGGATCAAATAAAAAGTCAACCTGCGGCCATGTTCATGTCAGGCAGGAGATGGTAATATGACCATATGACCATAATAGCTAAGACCGGAAATTCATTATCGGACATGTTAATGAAGCCTTTACAGCCCCCAGACAGTTAATATAATTACCCAATCTAAAAACTATGAATAAAAAAGGTGTGCCTTTTTTATTCATAGTTTTTAGATTGGGTAATTATACAGCTATTGATTTCTAAAAAAATATGCAACTATGGGACATAATATTTTAGTAAATTTAAATTCAGTACAAAATTTGTGAATGGGTACATATAAAAAAAAACAAGTTGAAATCATTACATACAAATCTAATGATAATGTATAAACAATAGTATAATGGTAAACATATTTGATATGATAATATCCATACAAAAAATAGATAACATTTTTTTTTTTTTAAATATAAATGAAATACATACGCTATATCAGATAGACTGAGATTATTAAAGGGGAATCCTGAAGGTGCTAAAAACATATATTCAGTCCATTTTAAGATCGCCCTGATTGTAACTGTGGAAGTTTATATTTGATATATTTTATGATAATATGATAATGATTTTGTTTTAATTTATTTATTTTTGTTATCCATTGCTATGAGACAAGAGCCATTTTATTTTATTTTCTGTAAGAAACATGTTTTTCTACATAAATAAAGAGTATACAAAAATAAAATAAAAATAAAAAGGTATATTCTCTTGCACCTATGGAGTGGGTTCCAAAGGAAATCTAATCTGGAAAAAACTTCTTAAAGCGATATAAAAAGAAATCAATAGATAACAGGTAATCTCATAAGTCACTGATAACAGGGCATTCAAATCTAGAAGGGACAGTGGAATTATAACAAGCAGAAAAATGTTTTATTTGGTGTCAATGAAGCAGTTAATGCCCCAATCTATGTTTAACCCATATGGGGCATACATTTTCAGTTTATAAATCCACTTAATCTTGAGTTTAGAGATCTCCCTGGTTTTATTACACCCCCTCCAATGTGGTTTGAGCTTGTCAGTCCCCTCAAAGGAGATATTCTTAGGATTCCTGTCATGAAAATCTCTGAAATGTGCCAAAAGTCTGTGATATTTGACATCCCGCTTTCTATTATATGTGTGTTTCCTAAGGCGATCTCCAATTTCATATTCATATAGTTTTATGGCTTCATATAGTGTCTATTGCAAATCTATGTTTGTTTATGTAATATATTGGAACTGCACTATTGCTTTATATTTTAGACTATTTCTTGTGCTGATCAAATGTTTTTCATTGATTTAAAATGGGTGGTGCTAAGTATCATAGTAATTGTCAAAATGCAACTGTTTCAATTGTAATCATATTTTTGTAGCATGTACACAGAACAAATGTACATGCACTTTCCCTGGGAGAATTGCTATCGTTAAATACACTCCATTGTGCATAATATAGCTCCTGCTAATAGCAGCATGACGGACATTTGTTCTCATATGCTGTTTTGTTGTATATGATGGTTTATGTGCCTGATTTGTACTATTTTTGTGTACATGATGAGGAGATGTTTGCTACCAGAATTTTTTTTTTACAGGTTTATGAACATGTCTTGCATG
>CM053030.1:142964980-143096038 GCA_028564925.1 Lithobates sylvaticus
GTTTGGGAGCCACGTCGCACGACCGCGCAATTGTCAGTTAAAGCGACGCAGTGCCGAATCGCAAAAAGGGGCCTGGTCCTTTGGCGGCCAATTGGTCCGGGGCTGAAGTGGTTAACAAGCTGAAGTTAGAAGCTGTTTGGCTACCCTGCACAGCTGCACCTGATTTTTTATTCTCCAGCTTTAGTAAATAGTTTCTTCATGTAAAGCTCATAACTGTTTAGTGACTAGAACATGATTCTATGTAATGCATTCTAAATCTGCTAGAAAATACACTGGCCCCTGCACTTTAACTATTGGCTTCTTCTCTCC
The DNA here is from genome assembly GCA_028564925.1 of Lithobates sylvaticus. NCBI lineage: Eukaryota > Metazoa > Chordata > Amphibia > Anura > Ranidae > Lithobates > Lithobates sylvaticus. The sequence goes on from CM053030.1 coordinate 142,965,290, forward strand.
TTTCTCATGGAACTTATAGCCTATTCTATCACTCAATTAGCCATCTTGCATGACTTCCGGATATGTCATATTGTTATCTGACAGCAATTTGTTTTGAGTATCTGGCTTTATATATATCACTGAATAATGATACATAAACTATTCCTGCAGATAGTAGCAAGTAGTAATACTTTTTTGTTGTCCACTGACTCATTTCAATTTACACTTTAGGTGATAATAGTCTTTGTGTGAGATGCAGGTAATGCATAGATGGTACTTGACTCTGAGGAGTGGTGGCCAAAGGCAATTACAAATTTACCATGTGTTACCATGTGCATATTTTAAATAATCATGTTTACTGGAGATGCAATATTCTGTAATGCATTTTGTTAGTACTATATACTTCTAATAGAATAATGAATCAATTTAATGTCTGACTTTAAAGTACTGTTGTGGGCTGAACACTAAAAAATAAACACTGCTTCTTGCACACATTGTGACATCTGTGTCCCCTTAGTATCTACTGCCAATCTTTCCAGCAGATAAAAAGTTTGTATCTTTTGTCAGCTGGCAATTTCAATTGTTATGTTATCCTTCATCTAATGATACAACAAAGTAAAATGACTTTGCCTGCTAGATGATTGCTTAGGCCGGCCATAGACAGAGCAAATTTCTTTCCTACTACCACAGGTTGCTGTGGAGGCATTGTTTTCTCCTGGCGAGGGGGCAGGGAAGCTGTCCCATCGGGAGAACACAGTGATTATTGGTAATGGCTATAACAGCTGCAAGCGATAATTGCATGTACACTCTGGCAGGCTGGTTGTACCCAAATTGATCAATCAATCAACTTGGGTACATTCAGCCTGCCCATACATGGTTCAAATTGCGGCCGTTCCCTGCTGAAGTGGCCGAAATTCAAACTGTTTATGGCCGGCTTTAGGCTACATACACACAGACATTTGGAGGCTTGAAGTGTATTTTCACTTTTACATCCAAATTGGGATAACACCTACTTTATTTGTCATATGTCCCCATTCACATAGCATAACTTTAAAAAATTGCAACTTACATTTTAGATGCACTTTTCTGGAAAGCCCAGCAAGGAAAAATCCTACTTAGTTCTCTCTTTTTTTTAATAAGGGGTTAAGTAGGTGTGTTTGCCATAATTAATCCTGCCTGTACTGTGCTGGCAGATCTCATCTCATGAGTTGTAAACTAAAACTGAACGCTGCCTGTCCTAACAAAAGGTTAGGAGTTTAGAAGCTGGGTTTCTCTAATTTGTTTATACATTTATTAATGACAGGGAACTCATACTGTCCCCAGTCAATCTTTTGGGACAGATTCACCCTGAACTTATTATTAAAGGTTTTAGGACCTATTCACACCAGAAACTGCATGAGCAGTGACGTGCATTTGACACACATTTTTACGTGCATTTGCAATGCATTTTTCCTAAGCTTGCTTTTCTTTTGACGTCACTTTATGTGCACCACAGTGCATTGTGGTCCATTTTCCTGCATTTAAATGTATTTGTGCATGTTTCTGTGCATGTGCAGTGCAGAAAAAGGCAGCTTTCTATACTTTGTATCACTGCACTGCACTAGAATACTGTGAACTATGCCCATAGGATAACCTGGATCCTGTCTATGCAGTTTGAGTGCAGTCAAAAATGCTTACCACTGCATTTAGTGTGAATAGGGCCTTAAATTCATAATGTAGAGAATAAGATTTCCTTTCATTTGAACCCAGTCTTGCCACACAGATTTACTCCAGCCCTGAGAAATCCTCTTTTATTGTTTAGTTATAAATATCTTGACAAAGTGCTGAAAACTTTGTCAAAAACGCCCCCTTGCTGTGAGTGACAGGTGATTTACATATCTCATGCACTAGCCTGAGACAGGCATATCCTGTGTAATTATAAAAAGTGAGAAATTCACCCCTACCCTACATAACAATGATGGAAAGTAATGTTATCTGTGATCAGGTGACCTCAGACACACACACTGCACTATAACAATCATTAGATCACTGGATGTTCTACTCTGCCCAACTCTGACTACATACATCTCCCCTATATTCTTCTTGCTGTTCACTCGAGAATACATTTTCTTTCACTCTGGTCTGTGGATCTGTGGTCTGTGCCTGTCTCAGGCTAGTGCATGAGATATGTAAATCACCTGTCACTCACAGCAAGGGGGCGTTTTTGACAAAGTTTTCAGCACATTGTCAAGATATTTCTAACTGAACAATAAAAGAGGATTTCTCAGGGCTGGAGTAAATCTGTGTGGCAAGACTGGGCTCAAATAAAAGGAAATCGTATTCTCTACGTTATGACATCAAAAAAAAAAAACATTTTTTTGGGGGTTTACATCCACTTTAAGCCTCCAAATATTGGTGTACATAAAGCAGGACAATTTTCCTTTAAAAAACCGCACTAAAATCAGCATATTGCAAACACATTTAGGCACGTCTCGTGTTGAACATGAAAGCATTCTATTGGCCAGAATATTAATTTATTCTGGGCATTGGAATGCAATAACTCTCAAACGTTAAATGCATCTAGTGTTTATGCACATTTAGATGCGTATAAGTGTTTCACATTTTTTTTCTGCTCCTCTCCTGAACACTTCCTTGGTGTTTTTTTTTCTGACCATAAACACGCCTCTTCCAATATACCTGTAAACACCTATGTGTGCATGGATACATAAGCTTACATAGAGGGACTTTTACAGGCTGAAAAAGAAAAAAATGTTGAGAGGCTGTAAAAGCAGCATTTTCCAGTTTTGTGTTCAAGAGCTCTTAATTTAGTTAAGTATGTAAAAATACATAAAGTTGAATTCTATATAAATTCTAACAGGGTGGATAATTGGTTAAATGATCAGACAGGGAGCAACTGTAACTTGCAGTTCACTAAACAGGTTCAAAGTTAAAATCAATAATGCAAAAAGAGAGTCAGAATGGCAAAGGGCATGCATACATGCAGAATAATGCAAAATATATTATGAAAAGTGCACAAGCATAGACTCTTCACAGCAATGTCTCTGTTGTCCATTTAGAGCAACATGTGGCTGTATAGCATCATCATTTTAAAAAGTTATAGCAACAGAAAGTCTAGTTGGAAATTACTACTTCAGTGAAACAGATTAGAACAGAAACCTTTACTTGCACTTACTCTACATAAACAGCATCACTCTCAGGAATCCAGGGCAGTTCTGGTAATAGAGTGTCAGGAAGGACATTCCAGTAGACAGAATAGCTCTTCTATATGGCGTCCTGCAAAGGCTAATTCTTGTTCCTCTTCATGCTAATAGAAATTGTGCACATGCTTGTGCACGCACGCAAATCTGATGCTCACGCTCGCACATCTGTTACTGGTATTGGCGCCAAGCAGCCATTTGAGCCTGTGCTATGCCTCAGTGCTGTCTTGTCTGCAGCATTCCTGTGCATACCTGCAACCTTTAAATCTGCATCTGACTACTGTTATTGACCTGGCTTGTCTGCCTGCATTGCCTCTGACCACGCTTCTGCCTGTTCCCGTTCTTGCTGTTCCACTGATCTGTTACCAACTCGGCCTGCATCCTGACATTTCTCCTGTCTACGCATCTGTACCTGATCCATCTGCCTGTGTATGACCCGGTTCGTCTGACTCAGCTTCTGTCTCCATCGCTGCTGGACTGTCTGCTACAAACCTCTGCCGATATTCCACGCATGGTGTCCATCCAGCACTCCTGTTCTGCTACTGTCTACTGACGGTCTTCCCCTGCTTGTTTATGAGAGTCCATCCAGCCCTGCTGCTAGCAAGTCCAATAGGCACTCAAGCCACTCTGCACTCCTGCGCTACCTGTCTGTTCTATCAGGGGCCCCAAGTCAGAGGTGTAAGAGGGACCTTTCTCACCATGTCAGGCTCTTCCACCAGGTACCTGACACAGAGGCAACAGCTGAAGGGATCTCAGGGCAGAGGACTAGTGTTCTCTGGTAACATTTCGGGAAAGTTCCTACCTGGCTGTGCACACTGATTCTGACAGTGTAGAGCCACTTATCTTAGTGCAGATCACTTGCCCAGCTACCTTTGTCTTATTAGATGTGGCCTTTCTGAGCTGCAGACAGAAAGAAGCACAGAAACATACCTGTATTGGTACCCAAGAGTTATGGGAAAATAAGTCAAAAGGGCCAGCACCTGCATCTGAAACAGGTGGGGACCATTTGCACCGCAAGTGTTAAATATTTGTTTTGTCTAGGGTGATTGGAATATACACAATAATTAGCTTATGTCTCACCCCCTTGGCAGGTAGCAGTTTTCTTTGCTCTTCAACATTCCTGTGATGAGGGTGGGCCCTCAGCATCCTCTGCTATACTGCAGGGCCTCTTCATTTGTACTAGCCTTTCTAATTATCTGCACATCAGCACATTTACTGTATTGCATTACAGTGAATCTAACAAATTAGGCTTGCTAATTGTAGGGAAAAGAAGATGGGATGATCTTGTCAGTGCGCTTATGTTTCTTTACTGTCCACTGCCTTGAACAAATTACTAGGCTTTATTCCAGTGGTCTCCAAACTGCAGCCTTTATCCGTTCCTTGGGGTACTATTCCTTCCACTGTGTCAGGAACCATACATCTGAGACAGAAGTGCAGTAAAAAATCACACTATTTAATGAAATGGTAAAATTATATAAACAGAGCAAACATAGTCAAAACATAGCCAGAGTTTGGTTACCAGGATGGGTAGTCCGAAAAAGACAGAGAAACAGGGGTTCAGAGATCACCATAGTCAGGTGCAGCAAACAGGATCAGGAACCAGAACGAAGGTGAGCCAAACAAAAGTCCATCACAGGAAACCACAGCCTAGAGAGTCCGTCTATGTTGACTAATGCAAAGGCACAGGCGATCTGATCCAGGGAGTTTATATAACCAGCAGCTCCAGCTGATGAGCAGGAAATGAAGACCAGGTGAGTCACTGTGGAATGAAGAGTCTTTGGCAATTATCCGACAGCTGAGCACAGAGCTCTGAGAAGGAAGGGCTGAGCCCAGCCCTGATACACTTATACAAGAGATTATTCCTTCCACAGACGTCAATGGTGGGGCACAATTCCTCCCACTGATACCAATGATGGGGCACTATTCCTTACACTGATATTAATGATTGGGCACTCTTCCTTCCTGATACAAGCGACTATTCCTTCCACTGACACCAACAGTGAGGCACTATCCCTCCCACTGACACCAATGATGAAGCACTATTCCTTACATTGATACCAATGATGGGGAACTATTCCTCCAACTGACACCAATGATGGGGCACTATTCCACCCACTGATACGAGGCACTATTCCTCCCCCTAATACCAAAGATAGGGGCACTCTTTACTCCCAGTGACCCTAGGACATTTTCTACTCCCACTGCCCACAGTCCAGCACCTCCAAAAGTCTGAAGGACTAACAATGGCCCTTTGTTGAGAAAGTTTGGAGACTTTTGCTTTATACAGTGAAGAAATGTAAGAATAAATTACCTTATATCCAAAGACATTCTGGTTGGTTAATTGTCTCCTGTCTAAATTGGCCCTAGTGTGTGTATGTATGAAATGTATGTAATAATTGTAATATATATTACCTTAGATTGTAAGCTCCCTGTGGGCAGGGACTGATGTGAATCTGCAATATATATATATTTAAAACACTGTGTAAATTGCTGGCGCTATGTAAATTTCAAGATTGCCTGTATTAGAAAATGACTTGAACATAATTTCAAATCACTGAGGTGAGATATTTCACATATACAGTATGTATTTTGACTGTTTGCCTGTACATGCACTTAAATATGGGTACATTTGGAAAAGACTAAGCCTGGGTTCACACTGACCGCGACTTCCACGAGACTTTGAAGTCTGACCCCAGCGTGACTTCGGCACGACTTGCATGCAAATTCTTTAACAGAGGTCAATGCAAGTCGGACCAAAGTTGGACCAAAAGTAGTGCAAGAACCTTTTTATAAGTTGGAGTGACTCAAGTCGCACTGATTAGATTGGTTCCATTGCACAGAATGGGGTCCGACAGGGTCCGACTTCAGTGCTCCAAAGTCAGAGTGATTGTTGCATCAGTGTGAACCGGGCCTAATGCTTAGAAAAAGCACCAAAAAATATAGTCCTATGCTGACTGCACTTTGCACATGATCGGCGCTGCCTTTTTTTAGCCCGATTATTATTACTCTTTGCACTTCTCTCAATACATCATCTTAAGCCTCGTACACACGATCAGACTTTCCGATGGGAAATGTTCGATGACAGGCTGTTGGCGTTAAATCCGACCGTGTGTATGCTCCATCAGACAATTGTTATCGGATTTTCCGCGGACAAATATTTGATAGCAGGTTTTCAAATTTTCCGCAAACAAATGTGTGTTGTCGGATTTTCCAAATGTGTGTACACAAGTCCGTCGGACAAAAGTCAAAAGTACAAACACACATGCTCGGAAGCAAGGACGAGCCAGAAGTGGTCGGTCTTGTAAACTAGCGTTTGTAATGGAGAATTAACATTCGTGACGTGGCAAATTATGAAATCTCCAAACGCAGCGCACAATTCTCTTCTTGAATGGGATAATAATGAAGCTGCTTTGCTGGTGATACTGATAGAGTTATTGCAAATTACTTTTCAAAGGCTTTTTTTTTCTAGTGATATCAAGAATAATATTATTATGCTTTATTTTTTTTTATTTGGGCAAGTTACCGCACCACCATTATCCCGTCGATTGTAAAGGATTTTTTTTTATTTTTTTTAACTATTTAACCACTTCCCGACCGCCCCATGTACATATACGTCGGCAGAATGGCACGTACAGGCAGAATCACGTACCTGTACGTGCCATTCTTCAGGCGCGTGGGGGGTCCGATCGGACCCCCCCCGGCCGGCGGGGACGGTCGGGATCGCTTCAGGAGCGATCCGGGATGAGGGGACGGCCAGTGGTTTCTGGCCACCCCCTCGCGATCGCTCCTGGCGAATCAGATGCTTCCTCTGTCTGTGTCAATCAAAACACAGGCAGAGGAAGTGATGTCACGCTCGGTGCGCCGGTCTATGTGACCGGAACGCCGAGCTGTCAACATGTACAGGTTAGTGCACCAACAGTACACTGACACCAGTACACATAGGCACACAAAACACCCCCCTGTCACCCCCAGATCACCCCCCAGATCACCCCCTCCCCCCCCCAGTCACAGTGTCACTAATTGCAGTGATCATTTTTTTACTGATCACTGCATTTAGTGTCAGTGTGACTGTAATAACTGTCAGTGCAGTTAGTTTTAGGTCCAAGGTAGCCCCCTACCCCCCCCTAATAAAGGTTTAACCCCTTGATTGCCCCCCAGGTAACCCTTTCACCCCCTTTTGCCAGTGTCACTAAGCGATCGTTTTTCTGATCGCTGTATTAGTGTCACTGCTGTCGCTAGGTAACCATTTTTTTTTTTTTTAGGTAACCGCCATGTTTATATAGGTTCATAAATAGGTTTATAGGTCAGGTACCCCCATATTACAACCTAAATAAAGGTTTTAACCCCTTGATTGCCCCTAGAGTTAACCCTTTCACCAGTGATCACTGTATAACTGTCACTGGTGACGCTGGTTAGCCAGTTAGTTATTTCGTTATTTAGGTTCCCCGTCAGGTTTTTATATAGCGTCAGGTACCCCCATATATTACCTAATAAAGGTTTTAACCCCCTGATTGCCCCTAGTTAACCCTTTCACCCCCTTTTGCCAGTGTCACTAAGCGATCGTTTTTCTGATCGCTGCATTAGTGTCGCTAGGTAACCATTTTTTTTTTTTTTTAGGTAACCGCCATGTTTATATAGGTTCATAAATAGGTTTATAGGTCAGGTACCCCCATATTACAACCTAAATAAAGGTTTTAACCCCCTGATTGCCCCTAGAGTTAACCCTTTCACCAGTGATCACTGTATAACTGTCACTGGTGACGCTGGTTAGCCAGTTAGTTATTTCGTTATTTAGGTTCCCCGTCAGGTTTTTATATAGCGTCAGGTACCCCCATATATTACCTAATAAAGGTTTTAACCCCCTGATTGCCCCTAGTTAACCCTTTCACCCCCTTTTGCCAGTGTCACTAAGCGATCGTTTTTCTGATCGCTGCATTAGTGTCGCTAGGTAACCAGTTTTTTTTTGTATTACTGTTACGGGTGACGCTGGTTAGTTAGCTTGTTTTTTATACTGTCAGGGCACCCGCCATTTATTACCCAATAACAGTTTAACCCCCTGATCGCCCGGCGGGTGATATCAATTAGGTTTTAGGGTCAAATAAGGTCTGCGTCGCCCCAGGTTAGTGCCAGTACCGCAAACACCCACGCGCAAAGCATACACCTCCCTTAGTGGCACAGTATCTGAACAGATCAATATCTGATCTGATCAGATCTATACTAGCGTCCCAGCAGTTTAGGGTTCCAAAAAAAACCGCATTGTTAGCGGGATCAGCCCAGATACCTGCTAGCACCTGCGTTTTCCCCCTCCGCCCAGCCCAGCCCACCCAAGTGCAGTATCGATCGATCACTGTCACTTACAAAACACTAAGCACACATAACTGCAGCGTTCGCAGAGTCAGGCCTGATCCCTGCGATCGCTAACATTTTTTTTGTGGTAGCGTTTTGATTCAGTCGCTTCAGTCAGGAGCTTTTTTACCTGTGAATCTCAAAAAAATAAAAAAAAAAAAAATAGTTGTCGTTTTATTGTTCTCTCTCTCACTCTATTCTCTCTCTATTGTTGCTCTTTTTTTACTCCATTCTATTCTGCAATGTTTTATTATGTTTTATCATGTTTTATCATGCTTGCTTTTCAGGTATGTAATTTTGTTTACTGTGTTTTAGTGTTAAGCATTTTTTTGTTTTCAGGTGCGCCATTCAGTTGCAACGCGGATTTATTTATCTTGACAGCAACAGCGTTTGCTCCCACGATACATAAAGCCGCGACTCCAACGCTGTAGGAGGTGATTTCACCACCACAGTTAAAAAAAAAGAGCATATATGCCGAAGCATGGGGGCAGCAGGGGGGGGGGGGGGGGAGCGATTGGCTCCTAATGCCACGTACATACGGTCGAAATTCCGACCGTGTGTACACGGCATAACTTTTGCGGGAGGATGCCCCCATGCATCGGCATATATAAATGGTGCATGTATGCCCATCATTAGAAGTGGCTGGATGAAGGGAGGTATTCTAATGGTGGGCATACCCACCAATCAATCTCTTTTTTTCGTTCAGCCAAGAGGCTGCATGAAAAAAAAAAGATTACAATATATGTCCAGTATGTTGCTGGACTTTGAATGGTTATACCAGAATGATGCCTGCAGGTTTAGGTATCATCTTGGTATCATTCTTTTCAGCCAGTGATCGGCTTTCATGTAAAAGCAATTCTAGCGGGCAATTAGCCTCTAGACTGCTTTTACAAGCAGTGGGAGGGAATGTCCCCCCTCCCGGATATAAACCGCGCCATTGGGAAATTGGGAAAGCATTTTATCACACCAATCTTGGTGTGGTCAGATGCTTTGAGGGCAGAGGAAAGATCTAGGGTCTAATAGACCCCAATTTTTTTCAAAAAAAGAGTACCTGTCACTGCCTATTGCTATCATAGGGGATATTTACATTCCCTGAGATAACAATAAAAATCATAACAAAGAAAAAAAATGGAAGGAACAGTTTAAAAATAAAATAAAAAAGCTAAATAAATAAAAAAAAAAACAAAAAAAAAAAGAAAAAGGAACCCTGCCCCCCCTTCTCTTGCGCAAAGGCGTACACAAGCGTTGGTCTGGCGTCATATGTAAACAGCAATTGCACCATGCATGTGAGGTATCACCGCGAAGGTCAGATCGAGGGCAGTAATTTTAGCAGTAGACCTCCTCCGTGAATCTAATGTGGTATCATGTAAAGGCTTTTAAAGGCTTTTAAAAATGTATGTAGTTTGTCGCCACTGCGTGTTTGTGCGCAATTTTAAAGCATGTCGTGTTTGGTATCCATGTACTCGGCCTAAGATCATATTTTTTATTTCATCAAAAATTTGAGCAATATAGTGTGTTTTAGTGCATTAAAATAAAAAAAAGTGTATTTTTTCCACAAAAAATGCGTTTGAAAAATCGCTGCGCAAATACTGTGTGGAAAAAAAAATGCAACACCCACCATTTTAATCTGTAGGGCCTTTGCTTTAACATTATATATAGTGTTTGGGGGTTCAACGTAATTTTCTTGCAAAAAAAAAATATGTTTTCATGTAAACAAAAAGTGTCAGAAAGGGCTTTGTCTACAAGTGGTTAGAAGAGTGGGTGACGTGTGACATAGGCTTCTAAATGTTGTGCATAAAATGCCAGGACAGTTCAAACCCCCCCCAAATGACCCCATTTTGGAAATTAGACACCCCAAGCTATTTGATGAGAGCAATGTTGAGCCCATTAAATATTTTTTTTTTTTGTCCCAAGAGATTGAATAATGAAAAAAAAAAAAATATATATATTTTTTTTTTACAAAAAGTTGTCACTAAATGATATATTGCTCAAACATGTCATGGGCATATGTGGAAATACACCCCAAAATACATTCTGTTGCTTCTCCTGAGTACGGGGATACCACATGTGTGGGACTTTTTGGGAGCCTAGCTGCGTACGGAACCCCAAAAACCAATCACCGCCTTCAGGCTTTCTAAGGGTGTAATTTTTTTATTTCACTTCTCACTGCCAATCACAGTTTCGGAGGCCATGGAATGCCCAGATGGCATAAAACCCCCAAAATGACCCCATTTTGGAAAGTAGACACCCCAAGCTATTTGCTGAGAGGTATGGTGAGTATTTTGCAGATCTCGCTTTTTGTCACAAAGTTTTGAAAATTGAAAAAAAGAAAAAAAAAATGTTTTTTTCTTTACTTTCTTCATTTTCAAAAACAAATGAGAGCTGTAAAATACTCACCATGCCTCTCAACAAATAGCTTGGGGTGTCTACTTTCCAAAATGGGGTCATTTGGGGGGGTTTTGTGCTATTTTGGCATTTTATGGCCTTCGAAACGGTGATAGGTAGTGAGGAGTGAAATCAAAAATTTGCACCCTTAGAAATCCTGAAGGCGGTGCTTGGGTTTCGGGGCCCCGTACGCGGCTAGGCTCCCAAAAAGTCCCACACATGTGGTATCCCCATACTCAGGAGAAGCAGCAAAATGTATTTTGGGGTGCAATTCCACATATAACTATGGCATGTGTGAGCAATATATCATTTAGTGACAACTTTTTGAAAAAAAAAAAAATCTTTTTTATTTTTGTCTTTATTCAATCACTTGGGACTAAAAAAAAAAATATTCAATGGGCTCAACATGCCTCTCAGCAAATAGCTTGGGGTGTCTACTTTCCAAAATGGGGTCATTTGGGGGGGTTTTGTACTTCTCTGCCATTTTAGCACCTCAAGAAATGAAATAGGCAGTCATAAATTAAAAGCGGTGTAAATTCCAGAAAATGTACTCTAGTTTGTAGACGCTATAACTTTTGCGCAAACCAATAAATATACGCTTATTGGCATTTTTTTTACTAAAGACATGTGGCTGAATACATTTTGGCCCAAATGTTTGACTAAAATTGAGTTTATTAGATTTTTTTTTTATATAACAAAAAGTAGAAAATCTCTTTTTTTTTCAAAATTTTCGCTCTTTTTCCGTTTATATCGCAAAAAATAAAAATCACAGAGGCAATCAAATACCATCAAAAGAAAGCTCTATTTGTGGGAAGAAAAGGACGCAAATTTCGTTTGGTTACAAAATTGCATGACCGCGCAATTACCAGTTAAAGTAGTGCAGTGCGAAATTGAAAAAAGACCTCTGGTCCTTTGGCTGCCAAATGGTCCGGGGCTGAAGTGGTTAAGATCAAAGATACAACAATTTTACATTGTATTTTTTAAAATATAACTGCCTTCTACCAAAATGTCATTTGAAGTAAAACACATAGCCAAGTGTGTATGCAAGACAAGTTTGGGCCAATGCCCTTCGAAGAAAATTCCACGGTTTTGTTGGCCAACAATCCGATCGTGTGTACGAGGATTTAGAATAACAAAATTGACCTGTATAGATGCAAAGTGAAAATTTAAACCTGAAGTTTGAAACAGTAATTTAACAGAAGCAAGGTTCATTTATGTAAATTGTTACTGTAGAGATGTGTTTATGAATTTTAAAATTGGTGTCAGTAGAAGATTGGCTGTGCGGAGAGCACACAGAGTTGGACTGTTTTTTTTTTTTAACCTATCTTTTTCAGATGTCTTCTAGCCAGTCAAATGATGCGTGATATCCCTACAGGTTTCTCCCAGTGGTGAGTGGTCCTGGAGGATGCAGAGAGAGTGCTGACGCGATGACATCAATGTCCCCCTCTGAATCAAATGACTGTGAGTGCAGGAGCTGTGCTCAAGGGACAGGGGCATGATACCCTCTATCCTCTTCCAGGTTCGGTGGGGCTTGAAATCATTTAAACTGGAAGGCCAAGGACATCTTGTGAAAACAAGAGATATTGCAAATAACATTTCTGGATTGAAGGTGAGTGTTATAGCCAAAATTGCTCTTTTAGCCTGGGCTCACACTATAGCAATGCAGGAACCAGCGCGATTGCAGCTCCGGTTCCCGCATCTCTCCTGCATGCAGTTCATACTGCCCTCTGCAAACCTTTGCAGGTGTCAATACAATGTTAATGACACCCCCAGATCGGTTCACAGATTGTGGATTCAGACAGAAATCAGATTGCATGGGTGTGAACACTCATGTGATCCGATTCCAGTGAGAAAAAAAATAAAGTCCCAGCACCTTTTTTATGCGAATCCAATGCAAGTTCAGCCATACAACTGTATGGCTGAACTCGCATTGCACAGACATCGCATTTGATCTGCACAGCAGTGCGGGTGCGAATCACATGCAATGTCTGTGTTGGTAATAGTGTGAACCCAGGCTTAAACATCAAATACAAGTTGGACTCAGCTTCTAACTTTAGCTTGTTCAATTAAGCTTTGACAATAAACCTAGAGGCTGCTTGGCCATTATACACAGCTGCACCAAATTCTGTGTGCACCAACTTTAGTAACTCTCCCCCTGAGTGTTAAGAGTGATTATATGGTTTAGCGATAGGTAGTATATGGATTTTTTGTACTGTGTAGTACCTCTGACTCTCTTTGTTCCTTATTGTAAATTATATCGTTACACTGGGGAATTTATCCATTTTCCTATATGCCAGTCAATCCCAAATATTGCTACTTATCCACTGCCACTCATTTGGATTGCATAACTGATGTGATTATACGTTGGTATGTAGCCCCTGAGCATCCCATAAAAATGTTCCAGTATCTAAAGATATATTTAATGTGCACATGTATTTCATCTGTACAATGTGTATTAAATAGTTCCATGGTGTCAGTCTTGGTGATCTGCTCAGCTTTAAATGAATTTGAAAGCTGTATTCTGTGGCTTTTCTGTTGCCTCTGGGAACCTTACAAGGTTTTAATAATTACATTCAAGCCCACTCCAGTAACTGATGGGAAATTTAACTCTGTACAGTGATGACTATGTACATGCAGTGATCCAAATGCAATATAGCAATTAGAATTCCTATTAACATTAAGTACTGTGGTTTAAATATATGAAAAACAAAACAAAAAACATGGACATTTCTGGCTAAAATAACATTATTAATATTACTGATACTGGTTTTCTGTTGGTAAAAAAAAAGGTAAAGTGTATATTATGGTAATGTAGACGTTGAAAAGCCTATTACTTGGCGTTCTAGTATGGGCAATGAAAGCAGACACCACAACAAAATTAATAAGGGGTATAGAAAATCTTGGATATGGTACAGTTCATCCAAATTTAATTTGTTTCATCAGGGAATTGTACACTCTGAAATTCATTATGATTGGCACAGCTGCAATCTTTTAATATTCATTTACAGATTCACTGTAATAACTCTGCAGGGGGATCCATTTAGCATGACTAGAGGTACCTTTTTCCACATTCGAATATTTATGTTCTAGTTTTAAACAGGAAAATGGTATTGCTATAATAAAGAGGGCTACAATTTATACAATAAAAAGACATATTTCTTTAAAACAATTTGTTTTGGAGATGAACTTTCTCATGAAATGTGTAGGCAACAAAAATTGTTTCTGATATTCTGTTGCGTGTGCCAAGGCAAACAACTACCGCTGAAAGAAGAGCACTTATGCATAATGTCATGTTTCTTATTGCAAGCCTGTAGGTAAATGCCCCAACCACTCAAAATGTATAGAAATTACAAGATCTTTGCTGAACCAGAACACCTATATATGGCTATAACATGGCATTACTTAAAAGTACCGTATGTTCTCTTTTTGGAGGTAGTTATTTGCAAACTATGCATCCAAGCAAGCATTGCCTTAAAGTCTGTTGGTTTGCAGTACTGAAGACACTTCAGTGCAGCTTCACATGTTTTACAAATATTATTAGCGTAATGTTGCTTTTTAGTGATTATTTTTTTTTTGCAATTTTTTTTTTTTTTTTTTTTGTGAAATAATAGTCAAATAATAATACACTACACAAAAAAAAACACAAATACAAAGAACATTTTGCAAAGCAATGTGGAAACATTTTATCAATGTTTTTTTTTTTTTTCCTCAAGCAGATTTCACCCAAACAGTGAACATAGGGCAATTTAAGGCTAATTACACAGGCATCTTCTCTCTTTTAATAGGGACTATTTGCACAACTATCCAAAGAACATGTGCTGTAAGGTTTTAATATAGATATAGTTTAGGTTATAAATGAGTGCAGTGCTTCCCCAAAGGAGCCACTGGATATATGGGTCACCTGCCCTGAACTGACCCCAAACTCACAACACACCAATAGTGCAACGTGGGATTTATTCAAGACAAACAATACTGTAAGCCCTGTAGTAAAGGCAGCAAAACAGCAAAGAATGACACAACAATAGCTCAAGGTGCAAACATTGAAATCAAGGACAAACGTCCTAACAATGTGGCCTCTCTACAAACAATAAGCCCTAACTAGGTTACTGGCCAGTGAGATCTCAAATACAGCCCCACTGGTCCTGGGGCCCTGGCTCTCCGGTTGGAGAGCTCAATCAATCTGTGTGGCATAAAGACCTTTAAAGTGCAACTAAGTGCAATAGGCAGCAAAGTGAAAGTGAACTCCGATGGCCATTAGGCCACTGACTACAGCTTGCTGGTCTCAGGTGGTCCCCAGAAGACAAGGCAAGAGGTCTCCTCTTAAGCTGGCATTAGAAGCATTAGAAATGTTTTCCCTTTCTAAACCTCTGGGCACCATTCTTTTGTGATTCTCCACTATATTGCTTTCACCCTGTTCTACATTCCTCTGCTTGACACACACAGCAGCTTCCATCATGTCATTCTCTGCAGCTGCTAAGCACAGCTCTCACTGACAATCTTGATGTTGGATCTCTGCAGCTCAGTCCACTGCACTGTGTTTATAACCCTTACAGCTCACTACCTTGTGCACCATTCGTGCAAACTACCCATAGTTTTTTCTAGTTCCAGAGGGTGGGATTTCAGTTCAGCTGCAAATGCAGTTAATCCAGATCCTTCTCTCCCCTCTCCTTGCATCACTGTCCTATCATGGTGAGGGAGAGAGACGAGCTGCAGTGGGTGGCTCCTAAAATGCCTGAGCTGTGTGGCTCCAGCCCACCAAAAGAGAACAAATAAAGGATGTTCATTGTTAATTTTAAATTCACTTCAAGTCTGCCTCAATCATGAAAATGATGCATGTTTATGGTTTTGCCCTTTGTAGACATGTTCCAGGCCAATAACTTTTCCATTCACATTTAGAATTTTTGTTTAATTGGCAACAAGTCCACTTTTGTCCTCATTTTCTTCTCTCCGGATTTAAGAAATGAGCCTCAAAGTCCCATTATGTAATTAAGTAACATTGATAAATAATTTACCACGTAAACAGTCACATGGAATATTTATAAATATGAAGATGCCATTTAACAATGGCAAAATGCCAAAGGAACTTAAAATCTGAACTCAGACCTCAATAAAACAGAGGTTCTTACCACACCCAGGCTAATTAAAAATGTTGTATTGCTATTTTGTGCCCCCTTTGGAAACACTTTTTTCATCTCCTGTCCTTTCACCAGAATCTAAAGTGAGAGGAAATCTTCCCTGTGAGGCCACAGAAATAAACCTAGACAGAAGTTCTAACCCCTGATTATTCAAAACTAGACAAAAATAGTACAAGCTCTTTTTTACCATGATGACTACAATTTAATTTGTCAGTTAACACAGGATAATCAGCTGTTTATAGTTGACACATTCACAAAGTTAATTTGGCATTAAGTAGACACTTGCAGAATGCTGAATGCTGATCCTTACATTTGTGACCCCTGTGAGTTCCTAGGTTTGTATGCTCGCCTTTAGATTATGCAGTTTATGTTGACAAGGATTCAGTAATGTTTCTGGCTGTGATAGATGAATATTCAGTGATGCTTTAGGCCAAAATCATGCTAAGTATACTGAAAAATAAGTGTGAGTATATCTTTAAAAACTAACAGAGCTAAATTATTACAAATGTTTTTCATGTCATATGCTAGCAATGGTGTAGACACCAAATATAATTTAACCCCAAAATATATTGTGTGCACACACTCAACAAATAAAGTGGATTAAATATATTTTATTACCGGTAAGTGAATTTTCTAATTTATAGAACTTTATTCAAATGTCTACCTGTTCTATTTTGCTGTCCTATTATTTCAACATGTTAAAAAAAAAAAACAGTAGAAAAGAGGGAAGGAAAGAATTAAGCTTAATGCCCTTGAATTTTCTAAACGCTTGTTTTTCTAGGTGACTAGACCAGTAAGTGTTTTCTCTTGATAGTAATATCAGTCTAAAATGTTTGGTTATGGTTTGGTGAGCTTGATAAATTTGTCCCAAACGTATGAATAAATCTGTAGACACAGACTTTCAAAGTTAATCAGTGATAGATTTTTAATCCATAATTTATTGTGTTATATACTATGCTCTGGAGTATAGTCTTGTCAGGGTATACAGTATTTAGTTATTCTTGACACAGGTCAAGAATGTAAATACTCATAATGAATTACAAATAAAAGTTAAAGTGATTGTAAAGTCTTGATTCTTTTTTCTATAAAAATAAAAAACATATTATACTTGCCTGCTCTGTTGCAGTGGTTTTGCACAGAGCAGCCCAGATCCTCCTTTTCTCAGGTCCCTCTTCGCCGCTCCTGGCTCCTCCCTCTTGATGAGTCTCCCCACAGCAAGTAGCCTGCTATAGGGGCACCCAAGCTGAGTCACTGCTTTCTGTATCTATTCAGACACAGATCCCCCGGCCTGGCCCTGCCTCCTCTCTTGCATGATTGGCTAGCCAACTTTGATTGACAGCAGTGGGAGCCAATGGCTCTGCTGCTGTGTCTCAGCCAATCAAGATGGAGAGTCTCGGACATTCGTGGACAACTCTGAGGCTCAGGTAAGTATTAGAGGGGCAGAGGAGGGCTGCTACACACAGAAGGTTTTTTATCTTAATGCATAGAATGCATTAAGATGAAAAACCTTTTGACTTTACACCCCCTTGAAAATAGAACCTCAATCAGAGCTAACAACACCCATGTAATTATGGGTATCGATGCTGTCACGTCACAATCTTTAAACAAATTTATTTGTTTTGTATTATATTCTACCTTACTGTATATTGTAATCTGGCAACCAATATCTTGCCTAGTCTTTCTCAGCCTATTTGCTTCATTGTGGGAGGTATTGAAAGCAAAGTGTTTGGAAGTACACAGAGTAGGGTGGAAGAAAGCCAATGACCTTTGACCTAGTCAGCTATACCAGATCAAGACAGGGGTCTTCCCAGGACTTTCATGACCCTGCTGCAGCACTCTCACACTACCAAGAAACTGGATTGGGCCTTAGGAACAGAGCACCCCAAGCAAAGGCTTATCAAGAATAAAACTAAAGCAACTAGACAAGATTTTTTCTCCTGTCATGTCCCTGATTTTCTTCATGAACCTCAAAAAGCATATATGGGTGCCTTTTCCTGTCCCTGTGCTTTTATGTTTCTTATTGTTATGCTGAATTGTTGAGATGTGCCTACATTTTGACTGGTACTGTATTTGTTCCTGCTTTTTAGATGCTCCACCTGTCTTTGGCACCTGACATCGGTTTGCCCCTTGTCTCTTCCCTTGTTTACCGATTTGGCGCTATGCTTGGCTGAAATTTTGTTTCTGACCTGGATTTTGTGCCAACTTTGTGCTTTCTTTCTTGTATGTCACTACTGATTTGCTGCTGACTTTGGACCTTCAGGATATTTTCCAATACTACTACACAAGGTATAGCTAGGCCTTTCCTATCACTTGCTCCCTTGTTGTTCATGATGTAGAAAACAAAGAGAGGGCCCCAATGGGAATTTAAAGGCAGTAGTCAACCATATAACAGAGGTACAGTAAAGGTAAAGAAGCGTGTAAAAATCTAAAGTTTATTAATACATCATAAAATGGTGATAGTATACACCAATAACATGGTTAAAAATAAGAGACACAATATCCAAATGTGATACCACACAACTGAAGCAATGCTCATGTTCTGGAACACATGGACAGTCTCATGTAGTAGGAAGCCAGGCCAGACAAGCATTCACAGAGGTCACCACATGTTTCAAAATATATTGTAATTTCTTCTTATGGGGAAAATCAGAGCATATTAAAGTTCTCTAAAATTGTATAGTGATAATATGTCAGTAAGCAGTTTCAAAATAATATCAATACAGGTAAAATATCTATGTATGCATCAACATTTCAAATGCTCACAGCATGGTTCCAGTCTCGCTGAGCCACGCCATGCTGACGTGAGATGTCGGCGTCGGGGGAGGAGCCTGTCGACGGCGGAGGCTCAAGCCGCATGGAACTCCGGCTGGGGATGAGAACCAGGAGGGGTAACGCGGTAGTGAGAGCCCGCGCAAAGCCTTCCTAACCCGGCCGGAAGGAGTCCCGCGGGTCCCCTTCTCCGCCCCCCCCTCACGCATCCCGCTCTAGCCCCTTCGCTCAGCGGGGAGAGAAGCGACCGCCGGCTGGCGGAAGGAAAAATCAGCTGTGCCCAACATGATAGCAGCAGCGAGGGGAGACACAGAGACGCCCCGGACCCCACAGCTTTAACCCAATACCCCCCTGGGAAGCCTACTTCACACAAGCCCCGCAGCAAAGCAAACCTGCAGGCACCTACATCCATCTTTGTCCAACAAAAAAGGCAACCTACCTTAACAGCAGCGAGAGCAGATGGGACCACCAGCAGTACAGCCAGCGGCCATCCCCCACCCGTACAGCTAATCATCAGGGGACAACAAGTGACTGGGAGGGGATCTTAGAAGGGCATCCCTCTCTCAGGTATGGATTTTCTCTCGCTATACAATGTGTTTGATATGTATACAACTTTCAAGTATTTTTTTTTCTGGAAATCTGTTATAAGCGCTGCTCTGCTGAATGCTGAATGTTGAATGCCAAAGCAGTGACCCCAGCCAAAACCCCTTATTGAATGAACGGTTAACAAACAACCATCTGAGCAATCCTTGCTAATTAAAGTGATATATTCCGGGGCCTGCAGAAAGGGGCTGTGAGATAAAAGACCATTGAAACATAGCGGGCAGGAAGCAGTGTATGTGTGGGAGAGATGGCCCGGAGGCCTGAATGAGCGCCTGGTTTTACAAAAAGTGTTAGAAGAACGGTTGCTTAAAAATTTCAAATAATAGTTCGCCTACCACGCAAGGGGGACAATAAAATCTTTTTATCCTTAGGAGTAAAAGAAATTGGGGTGAACTACTCTCTGCTGAGACTGCAGGGGGGCTGCCTGTCTTAAAATTGAAGCCCGCTGGGCCACTAATGTGGACTATATAAAAAAAAAGGCTTTACACTTCAGCGGGTAAACCTGCGCTGGGCACTCTAACACACTCCCCCTGGACCTATGGGGGTCACGGGCTAGAGCGGCTGGGGATATCAGCTAATGATGAAGGGGAGAACGCAAAGAGGTACGGAGCCCAAAACACCGAAGGAGAGCCTGAATACTAGCACCATACAAAAATACCTTAAAGATATCTCTTTAAAAAGCCCTGAGATGGAAAAAAAACAGCAAGGGGCGAAAGAAAAAAAAAAAGAGTTGGAAAAACAAAAAGCAGAGCAGGCGGAAGCATCTAGGATAGAAGCTCTAGAGAAGACAGGGGAGGCGGGCCACAGTCCACAACAAAGCGACATTACACAAATTCCAACTAAATCCGACATGGCGGAAATGTTCGCCAAATTGGAAAGTTCCATAAAAACAGAAATTACAAATATTAGAACAGATATGGGTTTCTTGCTAAAGAGAATAGAGACAATCGAAGAATTTGCATCTGAACAAGCTAAAGAAAATATCGAACTCAGAAAACAGATGGAAAAAATACAATTAGGGGAAAGAGATATGAAATACAAAATAGAAAGTATGGAAGATCAGAGCAGAAGACAAAACTTGAGGATAAGGAGCCTGCCCGAACAGAGAGGGGAAGATCTAATGCTAAAAATGAAAAATATCTTTAAACCCATATTAGGACTTGATGATAGTACGGAGCTGAAAATTGAGCGGGTCCATCGAATTAGAAAACCCTATGGCGTCAGAGAGGACGCCCCCCGAGACGTACTCATAAGATTTCATTCTTATGTAGAAAAATCTCAAATCTATAACAATCTGAGAGGAAAGCCCCCATTAAAATTTGACTCAGCTGAATTACAAGTCTTCTCAGATTTATCAGCGGGAACTCTGGCTCGGAGAAGACAGATGAAGCCCCTGCTAGAAAGCCTACGAGCCTTGAACATCAAGTACAGCTGGGGATATCCTGCAGCCCTGATAGTCACTAAGTCTGGAAAGACATTACGTTTGAAATTCATAGACGAGATGCAAAATTTTTGTCGGGATCTGGGGATCCCAGTCCCCACAAGCTTTCACACCCGGAACCAAAATAGTAAACCCCGGGGGAGAACAACTGGGGAAGAAATATATACCGGAGGGGGGGGGGATGCGATCCCCCTCCTTTTCCCCCCTCTCCCTCTTTTTTTTTTTCTTTATTTTTTTTATTTATTTATTTTTTCTTGTGAGAGGCGGAGGGGGATTGAGGGGGGCGGGGGGAGCGGGGGGGGCGGAGGGGCCCTGGGGTTCTAAAAATGCGACTTGGCTGGCTCCCCCCTCCCCCCCTTCGCGATAGCGACGGGGGGAGGGGGGAGACCCAGCACCCGTCTGCCAGGTATGGCGCTCCACCCCGGAGGCGCAGTGGACAGGAGGTATCTCTAAGGGATGCCGCGCTGCCCACACGGGGTCGGAATGCGACCAGGGGAGGGGGGGGAGGGGGGGAGAGGGATGGTGTGGGGGGATAGGGGTTGGGGGGGTAGTGGGATAGAAGTCGGGAGGGGGGGTGGGTATACGTCTCTACCTTGCAACCACAAATATTTAAATATTGGATATTACGTTTGGATAACCGCACAATGCCTCTGTCTGAAACATGGAAGATTGTAAATTGAAGTTTTTGTCATATAACGTCAAAGGTTTAAACTCCAAGATCAAAAGATTTAAGATATTTAATGAACTGAAATTATATCAGGGTGATGTGGTATTTTTGCAGGAAACCCACGTGACGCTAGATAGCGGGCTAAGTTTAGCCTCTCACGAATTTCCACTGTGGTTCCAGGGAGACTCCCCCATAAGGGGTGCGAAGGGGGTGGCTATAGGCTTCGCTAAAAAAATCAAGTTTGTGAGGGGCGTGGCCTAGCGAGCGAGCCGGATGGACGTGTAACAGCGGAGCTCCGGCAAACTCAGGGACAACAGCGACCGACGAGCGACCATCCACGGCGGAATTACCGAGACACAAAGCGGGCATACACCTATCACACATGAACGATGTCCGGGAAGAGAAAACAGGACCGAAAACCGCAACGGCTGACGGACTATTACCCTGCGAGCGGCAAGGCCGAAAGTCAAGATGGCGCCGAGGCCTACTCGTCACCAGAAACCTCGAGGCAGCAGCGGACCTCATCTAAAGGTAATGGGCCACAAATGAGGGACTTCCCGGACGATAGACGGCAGTACCCCTCTACCCCATCCACATGTAGCCCAGCCAAGACCAAACCCAGAATGGATGACGAGGGATTAGACAGAGCGGGGAGCCCAACATCAGATTCAGGGGAAGACACTAGGGAACTACCGGAATCAATAGAATCGTTCCCCACACAAAACATGCCGGTCATGGACACTGTCCTAAAAGACATGCTTCTATCGCTGCGCAGCTCTCTGCAATCAGACATGGCAGGATACATGCACAGGATCAATAGAGATATACAGGAGGTGGGAAACAGGGTGGACCACATTGAGTCCAAGATGGGAGAATACGCCACAGCCATCAATAAACTAGTGGATGCCCATGAGGAGAATGAAGCCGAATCAGATTGGATCAAAGCCAAAATGGCGGATTTAGAGGACAGATCCAGAAGGAACAACCTGAAAATCAGGGGGATCCCTGAATCTGTGCTGCAGATTGATCTAGCTGCACACGCTACCGCCATATTCAAATCCCTCATGCCATCACTCACAGACCTAGATGTCACCATAGATAGGATACATCGGCTGCCCAAACCTACCCACCTATCCGACCAGATACCTAGGGATGTGATTCTTAGACTACACTTCTTCCACATCAAGGAACAACTGATGTCTATAATGAGGAAGCAAGACCAAATCCCCGCTCCCTGCCAAAACCTTCAATTTTTTGCTGATCTGTCACAGTACACTCTGCAAAAACGGAAAAACTTAAATGCAGTGACAAAGGTACTAAGAAACCACAAAATAATATACAGATGGGGCTACCCTACAAAACTAACTGTGACTAGGAACAACCACACTTACACTGTGACCTCCCTGGAAAAAGGTATAGCCCTCCTGAGGGAATGGGATATACTGCCAGACCCCCAAGAAGAATCTGCTATATCTAGCAATCCCCGCCGACTCACCCAGGAATGGAAAAAGATCCCGACTAAAAATACTACCTCTCACTCTTGAATGGAATGCATGGATGAGACAAAAATTGCAACTTGTCCCTGACCATTGGAGTCGCTAGGAAAAGACTTACCCCCCAACAACATCTCACAGCGATAAGCTGTCTATGGGTATAATTACCCCCAAGTTAAGTTGCAACCAGATGTATGCAACAAAGTTAACAACTTATTTTTTTTTGTGGCTGCTTTATGTCTTTTTTCTCTTTTCTGCACCCCCTGCTCCCCTCTTTCTCCTGCTCCTTCCCCAATCTCCTACTAGTGCACGTGGGACGTGGTCGACTCCACATCGAATCTACAGAAAACTCCAGAAGAGCGGCAGAGAATCACAACGGACTGTGACACCAACACAGCTCACAACTATACCGCAGGGCTATCTAACAGCAACAAAATATCCAAGTAAGTCTTGCTTGCACCACGACACTACCAAAACATATGTATCTTGTAGACCAAGTGTTGAGGTCTGGGCCACCACCCATCTCATGACTTTCTCTATAAATGAACTATGGCTATTAATATAATCTCCATCAACGCTAAGGGGCTCAATCACCCCATGAA
Source organism: Lithobates sylvaticus (assembly GCA_028564925.1). Taxonomy (NCBI): domain Eukaryota; kingdom Metazoa; phylum Chordata; class Amphibia; order Anura; family Ranidae; genus Lithobates; species Lithobates sylvaticus. The sequence goes on from CM053030.1 coordinate 142,988,907, forward strand.
GCGCAAGTCCCTATGGCAAGAAGCCTTGCTCCACCAAGGAGATATCCTATGTGCCCAAGAGACTCACTTTTGTAACAAAGCACCACCGAAATGCTCTCACAAGAGCTTCCCAGATGTATTCACATCTAACGCTGAAAACAAAACAAAAGGAGTGCTAATAGCGATACGAGACACAGTAGCATTCACACTTCTCCAGAAGATATGTGACACCCAAGGCAGATATTTGATCTTAGTCTGTACGATCAACTCCGCACCGTACACAATAGCAACGGCTTATTCACCCAACAAACACCAAGTACATTTCTTCAATAAATTGATGACAAGAATCAGAAAGCACCAGAAAGGACCACTTATTCTTTGTGGAGACTTTAATATCACCCCGGAACCAGAGATAGATTCTACATCCGCACACCTACGTAGCCCTCCTTCACTAAACCCCTCCATCAGGAGACACGAAGTGTATGACGCATGGAGATGCATCCATGGTAACGAAAGAGACTTCACCTTCTTCTCAGCACCCCATAAGGTTTACACAAGAATAGACCTCGCATTAGTAGATCAACAGATTTTGTTCAACACTAAAGACGTCCGTATTAACAACATAACCTGGTCTGATCACGCCTCAATTGTACTCACACTAGCGAACACCACCCACCCCAGGCCCAATTCAATATGGAGGCTGAACACCTTCCTACTGCAACAGAAGACCATCAAGGATCAGATTGAAAAACACCTAAACAATTTTTTTCATGAAAATGTTGATTCTGTGCAATGTCCTATTATGTTATGGAACGCCCACAAAGCGTTCATAAGGGGTATGCTGATCCAAATAGGGGCAAGGGCAAAGAGGCAGAGGCAGCAACGCACTACGGAGCTAACAAAGCAAATTTCAGATTTAGAAACCAAAAATAAAACACTTGCTGATAAGAATACCTCCCAGAAATTATCGCAACTTAGATACGACCTTAGACTCCACCTCCTAGACAATTTTGAAAAAGCCACCAAACGGCTAAAAATGAATTACTATGTGAATGGCAATAAAGCAGGAAAACTCTTAGCTCAGAATTTACAAGGACACAGATATAAAACTAGAATACCCTATATTATTCATCCTGCCACTAATGTAAAAGAATTCCACCCCCAAAAAATCGCAGATGCATTTAGCCATTACTATGGTTCTCTGTATAATTTAAAAGACGACCCCACCACTAAACAGCCGAACCCTGAAATCATCAATGATTTCTTAGACAAGCTGTCCATACCCAAATTGTCACCCCAACAACTACAATCCCTGAATCTCCCATTTTGCGAAGCAGAAATTCAAAAAACAATAAACTCATTACCCTTAAACAAATCCCCAGGGCCAGATGGATTTAGTAGCGAATACTACAAAGAATTTAAAACTACACTGACCCCCTTCTTGACTCCAGTATTTACCAAAGCAGCTGCCTCTGCCTCTTTCCCCCCAGAAATGTTGGAGGCCCTAGTGGTCGCTTTGCCAAAACCAGGGAAGGAGCCCACTGTCCCCTCCAATTTTAGACCGATCTCTCTATTAAATATAGACCTGAAGTTGTACGCCAAACTTATAGCTTCCCGACTATTGGATATATTACCCACATTGATTCATCCGGATCAATCGGGCTTCACCAAACACAGACAAACATCTGATGCGACCAGGCGCATGATTAACATAATCCACTTAGCAAAAATCCAGCGAAGGCCTTCTCTGCTCTTAGCGTTGGATGCAGAGAAGGCCTTCGATCGAATACACTGGATGTACCTGGCTAAAGTATTGGAATCTTTCGGATTCTCAGGGCCCATATTCTCAGCCATTATGGCTCTCTACTCCACACCCTCCGCCAAGGTGTTCATGTCCGGCACCATATCCAAACCATTTAACATTACTAATGGGACCAGACAAGGCTGTCCCCTATCCCCCCTCATCTTTAACTTATTGATGGAGCCCCTAGCTATCTATATCAGAGAACATCCGAAAATAATAGGTTTCCCTGTTGGCCAAGACAGGCACTCCATAAGTCTCTTTGCAGACGATATCATAATGATTATGACAGATGTGGTTTCTTCCCTGGAGGCGGCTCATCAAGCTCTGAGTCTATTTAATAGTGTGTCTTACTATAAGGTCAATGATAACAAATCGTATATATTAGGACTGGGAATTGATGCACCCACAAGAGACAACCTCCAAAAGCGGTTTCCTTATAAATGGGCAGCAGAAGGTATAAAATATCTAGGGGTAACCCTGACTTCAGAGACAAACAAATTGACAGACGCTAATTACACTCAATATCTACTAACAATACCTCATAAACTACAAGCCATATCCAAGACTGAATCGACCTGGTCAGGCCGCTTGGCGGCATTTAAAATGATGTTACTTCCCCAGCTATTGTACATATTCCGAACCCTTCCTATCCCTGTGCCAGATAGGTTTTTTACCCAAGTACAGGCGTTGGTCAATGGATTCCTCTGGCAAGGGAAGAGAGCAAGATGTGCGTTCCACAAACTGATCAAAACCAGGGAGGCTGGGGGAGTGGGTCACGTATTAATAAAAGATTACTATTACGCTGCAATTCTAGCCCAACTAAAGTCTTGGTTCCCTGGTAACCATGAGACGAGATGGCAATCACTAGAGAGACACCAAGCTCCCAACCACAAACTCTCTGACCTATTACTGGTACACGAACATATGCCTCATTCCCCCAGATACTCACCAACTATAAGAGCCTCCCTATCAGCATGGAAACTTATCTTAAAACTACCAAAAGCTGACATACCACAGAAAACCATTCCGATACCTATCACAAGCCTAGAACTTCTAATACCAGACCTTCATGTTAACCACTGGCCACAAATGGGGATCAAACACATAGAGGACCTTTACATAGGTCCAGCACTTAAATCTTTCAGAGCACTTCAAATTGAACACCAAGTAGAAAACAAGGACCAATTCAAGCATAGGCAGATTTCCCACCTACTGACATCCAACATACTATTTAACACAGAAGTCCCCTGGAAAATATATCTTTACTTGACTAACCCCAAGACCTCTATTAAAGGGATCTCTGTATTCTATGGCTACCTTAACTTAAAAGCAGTATGCACCAAGTCCCCCTCTATGAGAACCTGGGAACTAGACCTTAATTCTACATATACTATTGAACAATGGCAAATAGCTATAACATCCATATACAAAGCATCTAAAAGCGCGAACCTATGGGAACTTTACCAAAAAATATTTCTTAGGTGGTATATGACCCCCACAAGACTAGCGGGATTTAACCCAGACATACCTCCACTATGCTGGAGGAATTGCGGCCATAGGGGCTCCATCCTACATATTTTGTGGGCTTGTAATAAAATCAAACAGTACTGGCAAAAAATTTTCCATATCATTCAAAATATCTCCAATAGTCGAGTCCCTACTACTCCGGATATGGCTCTACTCTCATTGGGCATAGAGACACTACCTCACCAAACAAGACACATAACAACCCAGATTCTCACGGGCGCTAGACTAGAACTCACAAGAAAGTGGCTGAAACCCGAAATCCCCTCTATTACAGAGGTAATAAGAACCACTAACCTGCACATAACATATGAACTGATGTTCGCGGCCTCTCAAGGGAATTACACAACCAAATGTCAAATCTGGAAACCTTGGGTCGAGTGGTATAGCAGATGGGATACCGCCCGCCAACCTTCTAGACCACTGTAAACAAAACTAAATAGCCAATGGAGCACCCTGCCTCTCTTCAACCAGGGAGGGCCACGTCCCGCGCGCACCCCACCCACCCTCTCCCACACCTACCCCCACCGTACCCCTCTCCTCTCTTCTCTCTCTTCTTTTCTATTTTTCTTTTTTCTCTACCACTCTCTTATATTTCAACATGAACATGTAAGCTTCAGATATTCAAACGAACGATTACACTCACATTCCATGTACAAGTTTCAGCAACCTATAAGCATAGGTTCACAGGGCACACAAACCTAACAACTGATGACTTAAGACCATTATAAATGACGCATAGGATGGAAAAGGTATGGGCCAACCAATGGGGGGGACCACTCCCTGGTCACAGTGTGATCCCCAAAGGGGTGACTAGGGGGTGGACACCCACCTGAATGCTGCACCACAGCAAAACTCTATCCTGAAACAACAGACGTAGATGGACCTCCTATTTAATTCAACAAGCTAGGAATGCTAGTGAACAACATAATAGCGGTTAACAAACTTATAATGCACCTATTAATGTTACTCCTTTATAATGTTGAAATTTTGTTCTGTTTTGTTCATAAATATAAGAAACACATATGGCGCTGTGCGCATTGTTACTGTAATTGTTCACAACAGTTCTCAAATAAAAATTATTGAAACTAAAAAATCAAGTTTGTCATCATGGAAAGGCTCCTAGATCCGGAGGGGAGGTTTATATTCATAAAAGAGAAAATAGGTGAGAGCATATTGACGCTAGTAAATATTTATAGTCCAAACAAAAGTCCAACCAGATTTCTTTCTCAGGTGTTGGGTCGCCTAGCAAGTTTTCAGACAGGAGAAGTGATCATTGCAGGGGACCTAAATTTTGGATGGAACCCTAAGATGGACACCACATCAAAATCAGGAAGCCAGAGCCAACGTCAACTAAAGAAAATAAAACTTAAACTTAGACAAAGCCAACTCATAGACGTGTGGAGAGTGCAGCACCCCAAAGTAAAGGATTTCACTTTTTTTTCCCCAGTACATGGAACGCACTCTCGCCTAGACTTCTTCTTGGTCGAGCATAAATTCCTAGACCAGGTGGTCGAATCTAAGATTGAAATAATGTCTTTATCATGCCCCAGTATCAATGATAATTAGACTCCCCGGAACGCACATACGCGGATCTTCCTGGCGCCTGAACGACAGCTTGCTGGCCGACCCCACCACGGAAGATATCATACGCAGGGAAATTGTAACCTTTTTTGAAATTAATGACACAGGGGAGACATCATTAAACACCCTTTGGGAAGCCCAACTGCTCACAAGGATCACATATAAAGAGCTTTCCTGAGAGCAAAAAATAGTAAAAAATAGTAAAAAAGACATTGAAAAAGGACCCCCCAGCCCTAGGAACCATCTGTAACAGATATAACCTAAGACTGAGGAGATGTATCAACAAAATAGATAGTAATCCGAGTGTTGATTACAAAAATATAAAACTTACATGTACCAGACCCTGATGGCCCTTTTCAACTAGACTTTTGGAGAGCCTTGCAACTATTCCACTTTCTACAGACTCTTCCAACCCCCGACAATTACTGCCGCAATCTGGCTACCCTTGAAGAGTACTGCACTGAAAGTGGCACGTTTCCTCATGCCCTCTCGGCAATGTACAATCTTTTAGTGTCCCCTCTCAAAAACTTCCTGCCCCCCTACTTGGAAAAATGGGAATCGGATCTGGGTAGAACATTCACGAAGACACAACATTCCAATATAACCAGATTTGTCTTCAAATCCTCAATCTGCGTGAAGGTGCAGGAAACCAATTTGAAGAACCCTAACCGGTGGTACTGTACCCCATCTTTCCTTCATAAATGCTTTCTGACCACCTCTGCTGTTGGAGATGTCAGGAGGAACATGGGACTTTGCTACATATTCTCTGGTCATGCACTAAGTTGGGCAGTTTTGGAAAGAGGTCCACATGATTACCCAAAAATTCACTGACTGCAGGGTTCGCCGATGACCCAACCTTTTTCTTTTTGCATGCTTCCACTATTCCAGCCAAGGTTCACAAGAAATCTATACTTCGACACCTTCTAAATGTGGCCAAGGCTTGCATGCCACTCCACTGGAATCAGACACAGCCTCCAACGGTTGGACTGTGGCTGAGGCTGGTCGAGGAGCTGAACCGGATGGAGGATTTGGTTTTGACCTCCAGGCAGAAACGAGAGACTTACATGCACACCTGCACGTTATGGAACATGTTCCTTTTTTCTGAGGAAGGGAAGGCTCTCATTGATGTGACTTCTAATGGTAGAAGGCACTCTCAGGTCTTGTAGCAGACTAACTGCCATGGTTATGCAATAGAGTTGTCTGCTTACCTGTCTCCATGTGTTCATCTCTAGAGACCAGTCGACCATCATCTGACTGTTTTTATAATCCCTCCTCTGGCAGGGCTCCACCCTAGCTCCTATCAGAGGACTCTATATTAACCTGTGCACTGCAGGCCAACCCTGCTGATCAACCTTTGTGTGTTTGGCTTTCTGTTACCTGCCGTGTGCTATTCAGTTGTTCTGTTACCGACTTTGGCGTGTCCCTGACTATCCCTGTTTGCCTGTGACCCTGACCTTCTGGCGTGTCCCTGACTATCCCTGGTTGCCTGTGACCCTGAACCCTGGCGTGTACCTTGTTGTCCTTCTCTGCTTGTGGCCCTGACCTTGGCTTATCCCTCACTATCCCTGTCCTCCTGTTACCTACTGTGGGTGTGAGCTGGGGGACCCTGGGGGTCGCGACCTGGAGCCAGTTGCAGCCCAGTCCATCCTCACCACTAGAGGCTCTGGTGAACACCAGCTGGCTCTTAGACTCTGCGCCCCAGGGAATCTTACGCTCTAACCCTGGTGGGATCCGTCTTGGTGTCCAGCGACCCTGTCTTCCGAATGACCTTGACTCCCGTCCGCTGCAGTCAGCCATAGGGTCCACTACCTTGCGGTGCACTCCTGATCCCTACGGCGTGCATCTGTCACCTAGCCTCAGGGTGACCTGACACTAACTCAGATATTTTTATTTTTTATCTATTACAATTTAACTTGTTCTATTTTTTTTTGTTTTTTTCTTTCTTTCTCGCCCCCCCCCCCCCCTGCTCTTCTCCTCTCTTCTCCTAGTTCTTTCTCACCTGTCTTTTCAATTATCCATACAAATTGGGCAGTTTACCATCACTTATAGAACTAACCTAGAAGCTTCTCTGATTATGGGATTGTATCCCAGAATTACGACTCAATAAGACAGTCTGTTAGCCCTAGGAGATGTTTCTCTCATGATCACTAGATGGATTCAAGCTCTCTTTATATGATTTGATGGCAACTCGATATCATTGTATATTTTGTATACTTTTTCTATTACATGTGTATGTATATAGGACCACGATCTTTGGTCTTAACTGGTTACAGATGGGTGATCCAGGAATGGCTCCGCCAGAATGGGTGTCAGAAAAAATATGAAAAGGATAATACCATTGCCTAATTCAGTTTTTTATTAAAAATTAAAAACAATAGGCCAAGTGGCCGCTTACTTTATAAGTGCCTTTCCTCGGCACTGGAGGAGATGACAGGCTCTGTAATGTTAGGTGGAGTGTGGACAGCCGTATCGCTTGCTTCCACTTCTTACGAGCGGTGTGCATTCCACCGCCTAGTCTGTTGAAACCGGAAGTGGCTTGAAGGTATGTGTGACCAGATATGCCTCATTACGCAATGGTATTGTTCTTTCCATCTTTTTTCTCACACCCATTCTGGCGGAGCCATTCCTGGATCACCCATCTGTAACCAGTTAAGACCAAAGATTGTGGTCCTAACAAAGTCCCACCTGACCTTTCTTTTTAAATAAAGAGGTCATGGTGGTCTTGTAAGTAGGAGACTTATATCCACCGAGTGTTGCACTATCCAAAATCAATTTTCGTTATTGGTGATGGTGTGAAAAAGGATACAAACACTTAATATATGGGCATATATTTCTATATATTTTTTATATGTATTTTTTTGTTTGTTTATAATGAACAAAGCACTTTCTAATTGCTGGTGATTTAGTGTTCCAATGCATATGATGTTCTAGCAGTCCAGAGCATACTATACATCTGTGGTGACCTGGTTTGGATTTTTATGCAACCAGGCATATGATAAATCTGTTGAGAGCACCATTTAATTGCTGGCTGTTTTACTGATGCCCACTTTGTTCTCACAGTAGTAGTAGCAGCTTATATACTTTTTTAAAGTGGTTGTATACCCAAAAATTTAACTTGCACCTACAGGTAAGCCTAGATTAAGACTTACCTGTTGGTACAAGAAATATCTCCTAAACCTGCACGGTTTAGGAGATATTTGAAAAGAACGTTTTACAATGTTGTCTACGGCGCATGCGCGCCGTAGACAACGGTGCATTTACAGGGTTAATCCCCATCTTCAACTGCGGCTCACCGCAGTTGAAGTGTCCCGCGCGCATGCGCGGAGCGACGTCCTCGCCGCTCTGGCCAATCACAGCGCCGCAGCGGCGCTGTGATTGGCCGGAGCGGCGATACCCGGAAGGGTATCTGTTTGGATATGGATGCGGCCGGAGGGGGAGAAGAACACGGCGTCGGGGGCCCCGATATAAGGTAAGTGATGCATAATGAGCTAGTATGCTAGTCATACTAGCTCATTATGACTTTGTCTTGCAGGTAGATAACCCAAAAAAAATTTTTTAAATGGGTATACAACCACTTTAATTGTTACTTAGCGCAGAGTTCTTTCTTTATTTGCAAAAGTTATAGCGTCTACAAAATAGGGGATAGATTTATACGCTTTTATTTATTTTTTATTGCTTTTACTGGTAATGGCGTCAGTCTGCGATTTTTAGTGGGACTGCAACATTGGGGTGGACAAATTTGACCCCAAGTGACACTTTTTGGGGACCAGTACCATTATTACAGTGATCAGTGCTAAAAAAAAATACACTGATCATTGTATAAATGACACTGGCGGGGAATGGGTTAACACTAGGGGTGATCAAGGGATTAACTGTGTTCTCTGGGTGTGTTCTAACTGTATGGGGGATGCGCTTACTATGACAACACAGAGATCGCTGTTCCTGATCACTAGGAACAGCAGATCTTAGTATTGTCCTCTGTCAAAATGGGAATTTGCCTCTGTACCGCGATCGCGGATGGCTGGCAGACATCGTGTCCGCTGGACCCGTGGCCATGCTCCTGCGGTGCACAGCGGGCGTGCACATTGACACTATCACATGCAAGGACCGACGTACAGGTACGTCAGCTTGTGCAGCCGAGCTGCCCTGCCACAGTATATATGCGGAAGTCGGTTGGCAAGTGGTTAAGATATTCCTTACTTTTTTGTGTTCCATTCAGTACTTAACGATAATTCTGGTTGTGTCAGTACGGTGTGCTTGCTTTTTGGTAAAAAAGGAGGTCATGTCTAGAGGTCTTAGTTACACGTCTGAAAGCCTTTTTCAGGCATTTGTGGCTGTAGCCTCTTTGTAGCAGCCATTGTCTGAGGCAGTTAGCCTCCTGTAGGTAGACTTTCTTACTAGAACAGTTTAGTTTAGCTCAAAGGTATTGGCTGTAAGGAATGGAGTCTACTAGAGGTTTCAGATGGGAGCTGATGGCATGTAGATTATTATTCCATGTGGTTGGTTTGCGAAATAATTCGCAAGACAGCCTATTGTCCTTATTGTTGAGGATTTTGACATCCAAAAAAGTGGCTTCAGACCTACTATGGGACATGGTGAACCTCAAGTTGAAAGAATTACAGTCAGACATCTAATAAGTAAACTCTGGTACCATGTTTCTTAGAATTTTTTTTGGAGTGCCCCGTTAGGGAGACAATAGATACAATTATGGTTATACTTTATATCTTCTTGCATACAGAAGAGCCCTAAGGCCAGGCTTAAAATTGTCAGTATAACTATACCAGACTTCCATGTGACACCAAGGCTCAAAAACAACTTTTTAAAGTACAGTATAGCAGTTCATCTCACAAAGCCCTAATTATAGATAGAAAAATATAGTGTACAATTCTGGATCCAGAGTAATATAATATCCAGCCGGCAAATTTAAGTAGGCAAGGAACCTGTGTTTCTCCCAACAGTATAAAAAGCTCAAACCAATTTGGTGACACCTCAAATTTTTCTTCATGTGTTGGTAACTTCATTATTATATTGTGTCCAGCCTTGCATTATACCTTGACAATGTGTGGCCATTCCAAAAAAGTTATGTTGAGTGCCTTTTAATAGGAACCTGCAAACAAAGTGATTTTTTTTCTCAGATGGCAACTGCATTTTCAGGGAGAAAATGAGTCCTGGTCTGGACCATTGAATCTGTAATGTGTAAAGATGTTTCAGGTTTGACTATACAGTACTGATGCGGTCAAGTTGTCAGCAACCACATAGCACTTGCACATGTAGCTGTATACTAATTAGACAAATTAATGTCCCAGCCAAGTCTGTCAGTGCCTGGATTAATGTTCCAAGGTGAAACATTAATGTGTTGAATTACTATCTCCAATGTCCAGCCACAGAGTTGAGAGCACCAGCTCCAACTATGTCATATAACTTTTATGCAGTTTACTGCAAAGATGGCAGAAATATTATTAAAATGTCTCAGAACTGCAGACTTACATGATTACTTTGCAAAAGCAACATGAAATTTAAAAGGAAAATTAATTTCTACAGTGTACTGAATGTAAGACGAGACACTGATATTGATAAATCCTACAAGAAAATAGACTTATACAGTACAGTATATATTTTTAAGTGTGATCGACTAATAATCATCGCAATTTCCGCCATATAAATGTCTTTGTGCACCTTACAGTTTCTGTAATAAAAAATAGCTTTGCAACAATGGGGAAAATGATTGTCCAAATATATCTATATGGCTGCACTGCAGCAAGCATAACTGGAGTGTGATCTTATGTATGCACACAGCAGAGAAATATGAACTTTTGTGCAAAATATATTCACTGTGTGTGCATTTTTATCCATCCATTTAATAGTCCACAAGGGAAAGATACCTGCAGAGGTGCAAATAGCTATAATGAGAAAATTATGAGATAGATATAAAAAGGTAGAGTGGAAGATCCTGGCTCTAAGATATATGTTCTACTTATTTACTATGTGCATATTTTTAGGCCATTTTCATTTCAATGGGTTTCACTGATATGTGTACATTTCTTTCAACAAACATCACAATTTTTTACTTAGGTATGACTTTGATCTTTCTGATAATGAAAGTTTAGGAGCAGACTGGGACCAACTACTGTATAAGAAATACAATAATAAGAGCAAACTCTCAGGCAAGAAAAATGTCCGATGGTCAGCTGCCAAACAGTCTCAATAAAAATTCTATATCTGACCCTTTAAGACCAGTAAAATAATCATAGTTCATAAACGCAAATATTTATTGTAAGTCAGACAAGGGAAACATAGAAACTAAGGTTGCCAACACAGATGAGGAAACTGATCTAATCTGATTGAAGTGGATGGTGGATTGCACATGCATGTAAACATCAGCAAATTGTTTACTGTTAGACAAAGTCTGGGATTGATTTACTAAGAGCAAATAGATTGTTTACTTTGCAAAAGATATTGCACTTTGCAAGGGTATTTTCCAAAGAGTTTGAAGTTTCACTTTGCAAAGAATACCCAAATATGTGGAAGGAAAATACAAAAACATTTTGCTTACACATGATCGGATAATGGAACTCAACAGATTTTCACCTCATTCACTAAACACAGTGCATATAAACTTACAGGGTCTGTTATGAATTTTGAGAGGGACTTCAAAGTTTTTTTTTTTTTTACACTATCCCCGCTGTTTGTTTACATTCACCTGTCAGCTGGCTAACAATTGAACATGCTTGTCACTGTTAGGACACTGGTGGGTGCTGGCCTCCTTAACAACCAAGCAGAAGCTGTCACATTTAGCAGTGGTAATGATACCATTACTAAATGTTTTGTTTCACTCTGCAGCTGAAGGTTCATTTGGCCGAACACCAATTCATGTGGTTGTGCACAGAACATTTTCCATAGGCTGCACACAGTGCAGAAATCTGCCTCATATTATGTCCGCACTGGTTGAATATCCTTAGCGTATTAACTCTGAAGGTCAAATGTTCTTAAGCTATTTTTCTTTTAAGCCTCATACACACGATCGGATTGTTGGTCAACAAAACCGTGGACTTTTGTCCAAAGGGCGTTGACCCAAACTTGTCAGACAAACAGGAACGTACTTATTACGTGGTTTTTCAGCTCTTTAGCGCCACCCTTTGGGCTCCTTCTGCTAATTAAGTGTTGGTAGAAGTTTGAGTGTTGTTTCTTGTTTTTAATTTTGTGCTTTTCATTTAGCGCTTTTCATTTTGTGCTTTTCAGTTAGTTTCTGAATCCCCGTTTGTCAACCCGACATGTTGCAGAATCGGAGGAGATAACGTGCTATTTATGATTGGCCTTTGCCTCATTGCTTTGACATTATTTTTTTGGTTGAATAATGATTTGACTTGGTATATTTTCTATATTTTTGGATGCAAAGAAAGCACTTTTTGGTTAAGCTCTATTGGCAGATAGCATGTCTAATTTTATTTGTTTTCTTTTTTTAATGCACAATAAAAAAAATGTGTAGAATAATACTTGGCTGTGTGTCTTACTTCAAATGACAGTTTGGGAGTAGGCAGTTACATTTAAAAAAATACAATGTAAAATTGACAAGGGATGCAAAAATAGTTGTATCTTTGATCTTAAAAACTACGAGATAATGGTGTTGTGGTAACTTGCCAAAAAAAATAAAAAAAATAAAGCATAATAATATTATTCTTGATATCACTAGAAAAAAGCCTTTGAAAATTTGTTTGCAATAGCTCCATCAGTATCACCAGCAAAGCAGCTTCATTATTATCCCATTAAAGAAGAAGAGAATGCATTTTGAGATCTCGTAATTTGCCATGTCACGAATGTTAATTCTCCATTATGAACGCTAGTTTACAAGACCGACCGCTTCTGGCTAGTCCTTGCTTCCGAGCATGCGTGTTTGTACTTTGGACTTTTGTCCGACAGACTTGTGTACACACGCTCTGAAAATCCGAGAACAGACATTTGTCTGCGGAAAATTTTAAAACCTGCTATCCAACATTTGTCAGCGGAAAAATCCGACAACAATTGTCCGATGGAGCATGTACACGGTCAGATTTTCCACCAACAGCCTGTCATCACACATTTCCCATCGGAAAATCCGATCGTGTGTACGCAGCTTAAGAATTGAATGTTAGGGGTTATTACATTTGCCCCGAAAAATGCAGAAAGTAAACTATTACACACATTTCACATACATTACAGGAATTATTTGTTACACTTGCACAAATGTTGAGACATTTGAAAGGTAAATATTTTATAAATTAAACCCTGTAATTTAATTTATATCGCAGCCTCATCCTCTGGTTTTCTGTTCCCCACTTCCCACATTTCTGGTTGCAGAGAGCATAATCAAAATGTAAATAAAAATCTTGTGATCGCTGTACTCAGGACTACATGTCCCATCAGTCATACCACCACTACATGTGTGTGCTGCCTATGACAACATGTCCACCGAAGGACCCAAAAGGACAACAAAAACAAGACACACCTATGCTCAACCTCACAGCTTTGAGAGCCACAGTCAATCACTTCGCTTAGAGGAGGAGCAGATGTGTGTGCTTTCTGTTTGTGTCCTTTCATCCTGCCTGTACATGTTGGCCCAGGCAGGTCCTCATGATATAATATATGATCTGAATATATCAGATACAGAATATGTTTAATGATATATATTTAGATAGATGATGATTTTCCAGTGTATGGTTTGTTGCTGTATACCAGCTTCTTTCTTTTTTTTGTACCCTATATCCTCTTTGCCAATGCTAGCTAACTTAAAGCTTATTTTAAGGATAGGAAGATGCCATTTACTTTTCCCCCCTGGAGGCACATCTAAATGAATCATGTATCAAAGAAAATACATAGCGTACAGCACGCATAGAACACATAACACATAGCACATGCAGCATACACAGCACAAAGCACAGACAGCCTTAACAGCATAAAGAACGCACATTTTGCAGATAGACTACTCAATGAACCAACAATACAGAGCAGGCAACACAAACAATACACAGTATGCACAGTACAAAACATGTACAAAACACAGCAAACACAGCACAGAGCATACACAGTATAAAATATGCATAGCATAGAGCATGCACAGCATACACAATGAAACATATACAGCATGTAATGTACACAGCATACACAATGCTCACAAGATACACTGTAGAGAATCTATAGAGTACACTGCACATCGTGTGGCATAGCATATACAAAACACATAAAGGGTCTATTTATAAAAAAATATATTTTGCAAGTTTCATTATTCACATAAACATAACAAATGATACCTGTAATGTTTGTAATATTTATGTAATTGTTCCTTTGTTGCCTTTTGTGGGGAGAATGTAGTTCATTGGGTCATTCAAGGGTCATTCCCTATCTTTCGATCCTAGGAAAAAATAGCTATAAGAACATTTAACCATGACAGTTACAGATGTAGCGCTATGCCTGTAGAAGCCACTGGATAGAATGGGTCCTCTGTTCTTTGCCTTGACCTTCTCAAGAACCTCAACTCCCAAGACACACTAGGTTAAGTGTGTATAACAGGCATTCTGTCATTGGCCCATTCAGGACATGCATTTCCTTTACTTCCTTAACATGATGAGACACAGAGGACACTGGGGAAAAGGGTTTCAGGGAGTGTTGAAGAGGCTGAGGTGATTTTGAAGGAAGAGAGAGAGACAGGAGCCATTACTGTAAAGGAGAGAGACCAGATCCCCACGCTGTGACCTGTGAGCCAGGGAACAGGGCGGCAGCGAGGATATCACCCCTGCAGTGCAAGTTGCGGGTGTCGGAGGAACCATTGTTGCTATGTGGCTGGGATTGTTGAGAGGCCCTTGCGCCATTATCTATGACTGTCACTATTTGCGCCTGTCATCAGAGACTGAGCAGCTAAGATCTACACAGTCAGTCACAAATGATCTCTAACACCTTAGAGACTTCTTCAAAGTGCTCCAATGTCTTAGCCAGATGAAGTGTCAGGGCTTTCCCCTAACCCTTTGCCTGTTTACTTTGTTTTAAAGAAATATCACACTTTAATTACCCCCCCTCCCTTTTCCTTTGAGTGCACTCTAAGAAAGTGTAGTTATTTATACATTGTACTGTTCATAAGGGTTATCACGTTACTTCACTTGCCATTTCACTCATTGACTCTATTTAAAGTCAAAGAACTGATTACACTTTGCTCGGGTATAGGGAAATTCTGTATACCTGACTATGTTTAATTTAATTATGAAAATGTAGGGGTGGAAGGCAGGGATTATAGCGGTGTCAGTAGATTAATAGATTTCTCAAAGATTACATAAAAAATGTATCTATTATTTTTTACAAAAATAGAAATATTGACATCAAATACATAAATAGACATCGTGTGCAATCAAAAATGAATCACGGACATATAACAAGGAAAAAAGGCCTGATGATGTTTAGAGGCCAATAGATAATACAGGTAATCACATTCCTACATGTTTCGCCAAAGACATTGGCTTCCTCAGGGAAATTATATAAACCTGTCCAAAACTCTAGATTCTGAATAGAGAAACAAAAACAAAATATAAGATATACATTCTAATGTGGAGGAAGTCCCCATTAAGTTTAACGCAATAAGTCAAAATTGTTGATGAATGCAAGGAATGGTCAGGAAAGGCACCCCATATTCTGCGTTCCCCACACATACAAGAGACGGGCAAAAAAATCTTGATCCAGCGATGTGCACAAGAGCAGCTGATTTCCTGGGTCTCTCCCTCATTGGCTGAGACATAGTCAATCACAGTCAGTGAGGAGGGAGTGTGGGGCAGGGCCGAGCCATGCTCTGTATGTCTCACGGACACACAGAACCTGCTCAGGTGCAAGTACGCATGACTGCCCTCATAGAAAGTGGTTTGCTATTGGGGCTCTCGGCAAGGGGGAGGGGCCAGAAGCGCCAGTGGGGGGACCCGATAAGGGTAAGATCAGGGCTGCTCTGTGCAAAACCATTGCACAGAGAAGGTAAGTATAGCAAGTTTATCATTTTCAGAGAAAAAAAAAGAGCCTTCAGTATCAGTTTAATTGAACAGAATGGGGTTAGAAGACATGTGCAGGATGAAAAATTATGTTTAGTTTAGTTTTGTTTAGATTCGTTATTTAACTAAATCAGTTTAGTTAAATTTGTTGCATTAGTTACATTTGTTTTCGGGATTCGTTTTGTATTCGAAATTGAAAAATTCGACCTAATTCGAAAAACTTCAATCAAATTCAAAAAAATTTGCTCAAATTCGAAAAAAAATCAACTGCATTCGAAAACAATCTACTGCATTCAAAAAAAAATCTACCGAATTAGAAAAAATTATCAAATTAGAAAAAATTTGACCGCATTCGAAAAGTAAACTATGTATTTTCCGAAATTCGAATTTTGTATAGAATGAAATCGAATTAGAATAGAAAAGATTAGAATAGAAAATAATAGCATAGAAAAACAATAGGACAAAATAGAAAAAAATATATAATATATATACAAAACCATCTTCGGAAATTCGAATTTCATATAGAATGAATCTGAATTTGAATAGAATAGAAAAGAAAAGAATAGACCAGAGAAACAATAGAACAGAATAGAATAACATATAATATATATTATACTATTTCTATTCAAATCCGTTTTATATGAAATTTGAATTGCAGAAGCCATCTTCCAAAATTTTAATTTTGTATAGAATGAATTTGAATTTGAAAAGAAAAGGTTAGAATAGAATAGAATTGAAAATAATAGAACAGAATAGAATAGAAAAACTATAGAACAGAATTGAAATAAATATAATGTCTGTTATATTTTATTCTGTTATATTGTTTTTTATTCTATTATTTTATATTCTATTCTAATCTTTTCTATTCAAATTTGAATTCATTCTATACGAAATTTGAATTTCGGAAGATGTTTTATATATACAGTGTGATGGATCACGGATACCCCTGCTGGGCATCTCCGCCAGACCTGTGCTTCCTGTCCTCGAAATGCACCCGCAGCCTGCAGATTTGCCATAACCAGCCCTTAACTCCTCAATCACGAGACAAGCCACATAGGTGTCAACGGTTAAACATGCAGAGCATAAACTGTTTATTAAATACAAAAACATACACCTTTAAACACAGTTAGGGACACTCCTCTTAGCCTTGTTATAGAGGGGGTAGGGGACAAGGAAGAACCAATGGAGACAATGAAGAACCAATGGGAACTCAACACTTGTACATTGAAACAGAAACTATAGTTTAAACACATGAAGGGATTATGATAAGCAGGCAGCCCCTCTTTACACATCTCCTGCTGGGATGTGTCTCCAGTCCAGACCTTTTGTCTACATGTCATAAACCAACACAATTAAAGCAGAGTTCCACCCTAAAGTGGAACTTCCGCTTATCGGATTCCTTCCCCCCTCCTGTGCCACAATTGGCACCTTTCAGGGGGAGGGGGTGCAGTTACCTGTATAATACAGGTATCTGCACCCACTTCCGGGACTAGCTGCCCCGCCCCTATACGAAGATGCCCGCCCATATCCGAGGGTTCCCGTTGAATCTTGGGAAACACACGGTTCCCACGACACAACGGGGACCAATAAAGACGCGCAGCGCGACTCGCGCATGCGCAGTAGGGAACCGGGCAGTGAAGCCGTTGCGTCCTTACTTCCTGATTCCCTGACAGAGGATGGCAGCGGGGCAGCCAAGAGACGAGCTGTCGCTCGTCACATTCTGCCGACACCGCTGGAACCTGGAACAGGTAAATGTCCATTTATTAAAAGTCAGCAGCTGTAGTATTTGTAGCTGCTGACTTTTAATATTTTTGGTGCGGGTGGACCACCTCTTTAAACACAGCAACAAGAGGGGGGGTGGGGGAGAAGGGATGTAGCATTACATTATCTTAATGCAATTTTGTCCCCAAGTCTCGTAGCCCCACACTTTGGCAATACCGCCATCTTGTATATGCCTTTATCAGCTAAAAGTACATTGTGGAATAAAAGTATATATTTAGCCCAGCTGGGCCAATAAATTTAGGTAGCCAGAAACGACTTCACAAGCCCAGCCACAGATACCCCGGACACAAATGTCTGGAGGTGGCATCTTCTCCAGGTGGTGGGAAACGGCAATTAGCCCTCCAAATCTCACGTTCTCTGGTGGGCCATAATCTGTGGGTAGGAGGCTAGCCCACAGCCCCCTCCGAAACACACAGTGACAGTGGGTTCTATCACATTTCTCCCCTTTTAAAAACAGACTAGCCAGGTCCCTGACCCTCAACTGGTCTGGACCTGCGTTAGTCACAAATTCCCACCCCAGGCAACCAGGAAAAGGAAAAGTATGAGCAAGGGAGCAAAACCACACACTCGGTCTCCCGTGAATTAAAACAGCCACTGCAGAGTGGGAACAGCTGTCCGCACTCCCCTAATCCGGGGCCGTGTTGCAGGTATTGGGGGGAGCTGAATAATCCTCTGCCCCAATGCCAGCGCTTCAACTGGTAGGGAGCTTAGGCTGCTGGTGCTAAGCCATTGGGGAGGAAAAGGTTCTTGTTTTTCTCCTGGTGTAGTTACCAGTCGCTGGGGAAGTATCTTGCAGAGACTATCTCCCGGACACTCCGTCTCTTCTTCTGATGCTGGGCAAAGACCAACAGCACTCTGCCCCATAGCCAGCGCTTCTGCTGGGGGGGATAAACACTGGGGTAGTGCTGGGAGGGAGAATTGCTTTCTCCACTCCTGGTGGGGATATCTGCTGCTGGGGAAACAGATCATGGCAATCATCCCTCGGACTCCCTGGATCTAACTCTGAGGGTGGGCAAAGGCCACCGGCGCTCTGCTCTGTCGCCAGCACTTCTGCTGGGAAGGTGAACACTGGGGTAGTGTCTAATTGCTGGGGAGGGAGAATTGCTTTCTCCACTCAAGGTGGGGATATCTACTGATGGGGAAACAGCTCACAAAGATCATCTCTCAGACTCTCTGGATCCAATTCTGAGGGTGGGCAGAGACCAGTGGCGCTTTGCTCCGTCACCAGCGCTTCTGCTGGGGCACCAGATGCGATACTCTGGATTTGCTGCTGATCACCATTTACCAGCCTTCCAGCGCCCGTCTCAACTCCCCCTTCTAAGACCTTTATGCTATTAGCTTGTCTTGCTGCCTGGGGAACCTTTGGTGCATTCCGGCATTCTAGCACTCGCAGTGCCCTCTGTATTGTTGCCGCTTCTTCCATTGCGGTTAGGATGGGAAAACGTAGGGGCACCCCTGGCCCCATTTTCTCTGCATCTTTGTGACTGTCCGCTATTTCTCCCGGACAGTCCCAGACAACGGGAGCCATGCCGGGCTGCTGATCACCGTCAAACAGCCGCTTGTAGGCAATCTCAAGCTCCCATTCCTGCTCAACCAGTAACTCCAATTCCTCCAGGTCACATGCCTCTTCGGGGAGGTCCAGCACCTCATCTCGGAAGTCCAGGATGTCTTCCAGCCACCACTCCTCATCGCTCCAAAAGTCTGGGTCTCCGTACATTTTTTTCGATGGAGCTGCCCGAAGCTGCTGTAGCCAATGCCTTCTGTTGGGCTGCCATCTGCTGTACCTCGCCACAGTTGAGCCGTGAACCACCGGAGGGCTCTGTAGCTGGCGTCCAGCCTCATCTCCTCCTGGACCATTCTTCCAAGCTACGTCTTCCACTCATCTCGCGGTCGTTCTCTCAGGAACACCTCTCGTGCATGGTACTGCATACAGTACATCTCTGTGGAGGAGGGAAGGATCTTCCCCTGATGGTGCCGCTTGTGGCTTAGCGTCTCTTGCCAGAGTTGCTGGCGGTTCACATCCCCCCAGCCGAGCATGGTGTGCTCTGTCGCTGGTCCCCGATGTTGCTTTCGCATGCCTTGCAGCCTCCTCCCGAACTCCGCTCTAATGCTGGCCGGTCCACATATAGCTCCTCTTTGCCATGAGGTGCCATGTTGAACTTCCAGTGACCAGTATGAGAGAGTGAGTGCGATAACACTAAATTTAACACACCTTCTCCCCGTTCAAACCTGAGACCTTGTAACACTAACGAGTCACATGACACCAGAGAGAGAAAATGGCTAATTGGGCCAAATTTGGATATGTTTACTTAGGGGTGTACTCACTTTTGTTGCCAGCGGTTTAGACATTAATGGCTGTGTGTTGAGTTATTTTGAAGGGACGGCAAATTTACACAGTTATACAAGCTGTACACTCACTACTTTACATTGTAGCAAAGTGTTATTTATTGAGTTGTGTTAAATGAAAATATATAATAAAATATTTACAAAAGTGTGAAGGGTGTACTCACTTTTGTGAGATACTGTATATATGTGCAAGAGAGTGTGTGTGCGTGATGTTCTACTCCTTGGACATATGTATACGCATTCTTACATGTACAGATGCAGTGCACATATCTATGACATATTTGTGACCTTTTTTGC
The DNA here is from genome assembly GCA_028564925.1 of Lithobates sylvaticus. Lineage (NCBI taxonomy): Eukaryota > Metazoa > Chordata > Amphibia > Anura > Ranidae > Lithobates > Lithobates sylvaticus. The sequence continues at coordinate 143,009,220 of CM053030.1, forward strand.
ATGCGCTGCACCTATGTGCTTATGGGTGTGCATGTATGCATATGTATACCCACACGTTCCTATTATATTGATCATCTGATCAATTTTTGAATGATAAATATTTTATTTCTACTTTATGCAGACATATACATATCTTTAACATGATGCACTCATTTTTTTACTAAGCCTTCCAACCAGCCTTCCATCCAGCGTTCCATCAACCCAAGCTGAGGCATCTGTGGACCAACCTGGGCCTTCCATACAGGAAGAGATCGAGGAGCCCAGATGGAGTCAGGTATAGGTTTTTTATACATAATTTTTCTGTGAAAAAAAAAATGATTGTTGGTAAGTAGATGTTATTATTGCTAATAAATGAAGGAATTAACAAAAAGTGTTTCACATATCAATAGACAGAGGTGGCCAAAAAAGATTAGGCCAAGAAGGAAAAATGCTGCGCTCACAATGATAGTCTTTTCTATTTCTTTAACATTAAATTTGCAACAGTCATGAGCTGAAAATTGTGTGTGTTTGATGAACCAAAAACTAAAACTATGTCCCTTTTTCATACACAGGATGACCTCAGCCAGGACGAGGCTCTGGCTAGTGGCACACAGGAGGAGGCAGGTGGAATTGTCAGCCAGGAGGTGGCAGGGCCCAGTAACACCCAATCCCAGGTGCCTCCCCTCATCTTTCCATACAAAAGACCCAGGAAGGGCACAAAAACAGAGGAGGCAGCACTGGCCCTCATCAAGAAGGCTAATGAGGCCCTGAAATCCCCCCTCGATGCTGTAGAGGCCTATGGCATCTATATAGCCTCAAATTTACAACAAATGGAGGAGGGCCAACGGCGAAAATGTGAGAAACTCATTTTTACTACAATCCACAAGGGGTTGAGTGGGGAAATTTGTGAAGACGAACACCTGTGTTCTCTCCCCCATCCTCCTCCTCCTGCCACAAGGCCACCTCCAGAGCTACAGCCTCCAGGGAAGGCTGCAGGGAGGGCTGCGGGGAAGGCTGCACGGAAGACCAGAAAGTGATCCCCTGCCTTCAGTCTGGTCTCAAAGAACACACAGCCTGTTGTAGTACCACAGCCTGGGTACATATATCATCTGCTGCTGCTCCTGTCCTCTGGGATTCCTGGACCAGATTGGACTTCTCAAGCTACCAATTTTTTGATGTCTGCCTTGGGGGCCAAAGGCTGCGCAAATTCAAGCAATTTCTCCAGCGTTGCCTTTATCTTTATTTTGTTATTATGATGTAAAATGCATTTTGTTTTTGGTTTCAGAAAATACTTGCCTATGTGTTTTTCTACAAATAGCAAATAAATTTATTTTGGGTGATTAGGCAGATACATTTCAAAAATACAATGTCAAAATTAACAAAGGACACCAACAACAAACAGGTTTACAAATAATACATAATAATGGTGTTGTGGAAACGTAACATAAAAAATAAAAAGGAGAGCACAAGAAAATAATACAATAATACAAATATTGATAGTAAAGAAAAAAAAGCACTTTAAAAAAAAATATATTTTATGCAGATCTGGCTTAAATTCTAAAATAAATATTATTCAGGAGAGACCTAGAAATAATAAAGAAATACGTTTGTGAAAACTCTGTGTGAATATGAGCAGCAAAACAACTTCATTCTTCTCGCATTATAAAGAAGAGAATGCGCGGCATTGAACAATTTAAAAAAATGCAGTGTGAAGAATATGCTATCTCCATTACGAACGCTAGTTTTACCAGACCGAATGGTTCCGTCTCGTACTGGATTCTGAGCATGCATGATTTTTGGCGTGTCGGAATTGCCTACACACGATCGGAAAATCCGATAGAAAGGTTTTTTGTCGGAAAAATTAAGAACAGGTTCTCAATCCAAAGTCCGTCGGAAATTCAGACAGAAAAAGACCGATGGGCATACACACGGTCGGAAAATCCGATGAAAAGCTCCCATCGGACAGTTTCCATCGGAAATTCCGACCGTGTGTACGCGGCATAAAACTGCTGCAATGTGCCTGTAACCTATGAAAAGTGCTGGAGAGGAATTATGTAGTAAAACAGTGAAGATGTAACTTGTCTGGATTTTTGTTTATAAAAGGCAACAGGCCTCAGGAAGAGAATATGTGTGTGAATGGGCTTCGAGCTAGGAAAAGATGACATAATATAGAGTAGTTGCTCTAAACAATAGGTGGTTGACTGTCCTGCAGTACAGCAGGACAGGGCCAGGGTGCGAACCCACCTTACAGATGTCCCTCTAACAGGTACTGCGTTCTCAGGCCAGCACAAGGTAGCTACTTTCATTGACTTCAAGCTCCTATCTAATGAAACTCTGGATTGTTGGGTATCTCTACCCAGGACTACAAACCCATATTTATTTTATAAGTACTAGCCTGCCCCCAACCTATCCTACCCCTGCACCATACACATCATACAACATTAAGTAAACACAGCACAGAGTGTACAATTCACAAAGCACACACATCACACTCACTGGATACAGCTTACATAGGACACACCATGAAGAACACACATATCATACACAGTACAGAGCTTACATAGGGTACACAACATAGAAAATACACCAAATATCACTTCTGTTTTTTTCAGGCAAATAATAGGAATCTCTTTGAAACAGCAGTTTGGCAGTAGATCAATTTCTTGTGGTACCAGATGATCGGTACTTTTAGATTTCAGCCTGGGGTTGTACATCTGAGTGCAGTAGCTTCAGACATCAGATAATCTAAACATGGTACTGTAGGAGTTAACCTAATGTTAGGAACTATGTTAATGTTAGGGATTAGGTTGACTTCTAAAGCCCAACTCCAGGATATTGGTACCCCCAACCCCCTCTAACTAACTTCTGGTTTGAAAAAAGATTTAAAAAAAAAGTATCCAAATGCCCATTTGACTTCTGACCTGAAGCCACAGTCCAGTGGCAATACTTCTCTCTTATTTTGTTTACTTCCTGGGGTCCCTCTTTTGGGTGTCCAAAGAGGGACCCCAGGAAAAGGGAACTTCTGGATCCTTTTGTTAAATGCACACTGCATGGAACTGCATGGTGGACATTTGACTGATGCATTGGGTGCCATTAAGAATTAATGGCACCCACGAGTGCCTGCTGAAAAGCAGCATGTTTCTCTTGCATGTAGAGAATGAACACATGTGTGCATGTCCCTTACAGACAATAATGTGAACTTAGCCTTAGAAGATATTCGCATCCAAGTTGGGGGCAGCATTAAAAAAAACAAATTCCAGGGACAGCATGATTGAAGCAGCATATTACTCATTAACTTTCACCTAAAATGTTATTCTTATGGGTTAATAACAAAATGTTTCCTGATGTTACCGTGTTAGTTATTACCCACACACACGCAGTTAATATAAAACAGTTCAGTTCTGATTGTTACTTATACTTTATTGTAGAAAAGTTTGTGATTTTCCCTTCTCTCCTAATGACATCAGCCATTATGTCACATCATTTCTTGTATTTTGCCATCAATAGTGACTTTTATTGTGCTGTCGTTATCAGTGCAGTTATGGTCTGTTTGACACAGGAATTTACTAACAGAAGGACACCAGGGAAGACATAAAGGGTGATAGGATCTTTCCCCTATGGCACTCAGTAGGTCATGAGCATACAATGTATTACACCCAAAAACTGTTAGACAAAAGGTTTAATAAAATTGAATGTTCTGCATTTTATCAATTTGCAGTTACAACTTTCTCAAACTATTTTTTTAAATAATTGCATCTGTTGTAGCGGGAAAGTGAACAGTGGTAAAAAAAAAGGAACTTTTGTGCCCAAGGCCAAGTTGGGAAAATGCGTCCCCATGTCATAGATCTCTTTATAATAATCTAAAGTGTAGTGAAATAAAAGAAAAATATAGAAGGGAAAAGGTCAATATTATGAAATTGTCACATTACAGCCACTTTCTGAACATGGATAGCCACAAAAAACAGTACCAGGTCTATCTATTGGATAGAAAGAAATCTAATTGTTGCTACAGGCAACAAGTCTACTTGTCTTTTAGTTTGCTGTGCTTTAGCTTCCATAAATGAGTTTCACAGAATTGGGAAAAAAATGACAAATTGATACCTAAGCAAAGCAGAGACAGAAGGGGCTCTAATCTTGGACATTGTGTCAGCAGCGGAGAACACAGCTGGAGTGGTGGAATCTCCTGCTTTAAGTCAAACTGACAGCTCCCTTGCTTTAATCATCAGGGTTAGCTTTAGTCTGGTAGCAAATCCCTCTGTGTGTTTTCGGAGCACTGACAGAAGCTCATGTAAACAGAGTTGCAGCTTTTATTCATAAAATTGTCCTTATGCGCAAATCAATTTATTTAATTTAAAGCATTGGATTCTCCTGATTTGTACATATAGTTAATTGTAAGCAAACCCATAACTTGAACTGTTCAAAAACCCTGTTAGCCAACCCACATCCCTCCTGAACTACGCTGCACTAAAACCCACAACCCCAGCTTCTTACTTACCAAGAGCTACATACTATGCAAAGTTTCCTTCATTATTGAAAGAAATACACTTTGGTGCTGGCCACACCTACATAATGAACCTCCATAGACCTGAATGGGCCCATCCCAGGATGCAGCTCCAGGTTCTGGATTGGAAGTCTTAGTACATGAAGATGATTAATGCCCAAGGTGAAGGATACATCGCAGGGTACATGGTTCTGTTGCAGAGGTAGATAAAAAACTGGGGTGGAGGGTATTAGTGCAGATTAGTGAAGGTGTGGCGAACAGAAAGATTTGAGGATTTTATAGGATGAGTACAATTGTCCTTCAAAGTTGTTCCTATTTAACCTTGCATCAACTCTTAATTACCTGTAATTCCTTTTTATTAAACTTCTTCACCCTCTTTTGTTTTTCCTTAGGTCTTTTTCCTGATAATTTTATCATTCATATGGAATCTTTTGTAATCTGCACCCAGGGCCGAAGTGAGAATAAAAACCAGCCCTGGAAAAAATGTCATACCAGCCCCATAGCATTATTATACCAGCCCAACACCAAAACCGTCATAACGTCATTATTTCCTTGTTTGTGAAAGGGAAAACCATGCATTTGAAAGCACATTTGAAGAGTGTATTTTATATATATATATATATATATATATATATATATATATATATATATATATATATATATAAAATACACTCTTCAAATGGGCTTTAAAATATTATTGTATTCACTTCCCCCTCAGACTTGCCTGGCGGCACTGTCACTGACCTTCTCTCAGGTACACCGTGCAGGTGTATTTTTTTTTGTACTATGACATTTCTTACCTGTCCAGTGGGCTGCCAATAGTGTAAGTAAGGAGGGGCTGGCCAAAGTAACACACATTATTTATGCATTCAGCTCTCAATGAAGTGGAGAGGGTTACCTGTCCAAAACATCCCCCCCCCCAACATTTTTACAATGGGCCATCAGAGGGGGGGGGGGGGGGGAATCTGATAAGTGGAGCTTATATTTTTATCTTTAAATACTCCTTAAAATAAATGTTATACTGATGTTGGCCAAAAAATTTTGTGTCTAATCTGCTTGCAAAGTTATGTGCAAAATTACTATTTTATTTTTTTCTGTTTTGACTCCACAGTTTCCTTTCAACGACACAGGAATGGCAGACTGTGGCTTCCCAGTTTGCCGACCATTGAGATTTACCAACTGTGGAGGGGCAATCGATGGGAAACATGTCCACATAGTCCCACCATTCAGGGTCATACTATTTTAACTATAAGGGGTTTCATAGTATCGCGTTGATGCGTGGTGTCGGCGACATATGAGTTCCTCTATGGGGACGTGGGGAAGAATGGCCGGATGTCGGATGGTGGAGTCTTTGCCCAGATGGAGTTTTACAGACGTCTCCAGAGTGGTGGCTTGGGACTGCCACCTGCGGAAGAGAATGTTGATGAACTTCCATTTGTATTCGTCGCAGATGAGGCATTTGGTCTGGGCGATCACCTGATGAGGCCATTCCCCCAGAGGACCCTCACCCCGGAAAAAGGGGTTTTTAATTACCGGCTGGCCAGAGTGGTGGAGAACACATTTGAGATAATGGCCAGCTGGTTCTGCCTGTTTCTAACGGCTATAAATATGGCGGAGTACAAACTGAACCACATTGTATTATCCTGCTGCATCCTGCACAACTTTTTAAAAAGAAACGCACCAAGTTATTTTGCCTCATTTGGACCTGAGGCCGGGCTTCAAGGAAATGAAATGATGGCCCTGGAAGCTGGCTGTCCTGTCTTGCCCCCCCCCCAAAGCACCTGGGAAGTGCGGGAAAAATATGTTGAATATTTTACCGGTAGGACTCTATCAGATCATTTTTTTGTGAAAATATTTAAAAATGTTCTAGCATAGCAATGGCCCATTGCTATGCCAGAAATTTTTTAAATATATAAAAAAAAAATGATCTGATAAAATCTTGATTTTGATTTACTGCTTGTGTTTGTTTTAAGCTGTCTCCTAGGTTCTCCTAGTGCACTTGTAGTGCCAAGTGTTTTTTCCATTATTTAAATAACACCCATTGTCACTGTAAACACCAACTTAATACAAAAAGTGGTACTGAGCATTGAAAGAAGAAGCCACACATTGTTGAGTATAAAACCTTTTACTCCGTGCACATGTGCGTTATAAAACATTTTGTGTTAAAAAAAAACACATCTTGTTTTTTAAAGTTTTACCTTGAAATTTTGATAAAAGTACATAAACAGGCATGTTTGCAAACATTAAAATACACAACTCTGGAACTTACCAAGTTCAACATTGAAAAGTTCAGAAATATCAGACATTATAGTGTCAAAACTGTGTTGATATTGCCTTCATCAGATGAGGTTATGCCACCCATGTAAAAGCCAAATTTAGAAGATGCACACAAATTGGGAGTAAAACTAGGGATTTCCCACCTGATCCCATGCCCAATGTCAACATGTGCTATCTCCCATCATGGGGGATCAATGGACGTGTTTTGGGGGTGCAACCCCTTCCTCTCACCTACTAGAGTTGGGTGGAAGGGGTTGCACCCACAAAACGCATACATTGATATCCCCTGATGGCAGATAGCACATGTTGACACACTGTGTGCATCTTCCAAATTTGGCTTTAAAATGCATCAAAAAAATGTAAAAACTTGGTCCCCTAAAATATAAACTGGTGTCATTGGGTAGTTATTTAGATTCTTCCTAGTACTTCAATCATGTTCTTCAGTTTTTGTTCAACCTCATTTGTTTTTTGCTTTATGATGTCTAAATCCTGACTACAAAACATTATGTCCTGGATTAGCCGTTGCGCGCTGTCACTGGTGAAATGAGGAGATTGTTCTTCCACATCCTGCATATCACCTAAAAGATAAAATCCACACCATGTATTATAAATATGCAGCCATACCTCTATTAAGTGAATCTGTGGTGTCTGACACTGACCTGTTGTGGTGACAATTTCAACCACCTCTCCTTCCTCCACATCCTCAGGTTGTGGTGTCCTCTGTTCCCCTTCTGCAGGAGATGGGGGGTCCCTGGTGTCCTCAGATGTCCCAAGTCTTTTCTCTTCTATGAAAATGAAACAAAAGGTATACTTAGCACACAGATATTTGTAGCCAGAAATATGAATGTGAAACATTGCTGGGAAGTGGGATAAAATTGTCTGTTTTGGCAGAGTTCCAAGTTGAAGGCATGATTTTTTTCCTTTAACAAAGCTGGAATACTTACCATTTTTTGACAAGTTTCACACCTGGAGACACCCCAAGTATCCACTGGAGTACCTATGTGTGACACCCTAAAAAGTGCTCCTGAGTCCAGATGTGTAAACAGCTGCTGAGTGTCCTCTCCTTACATTACACTGAATGATGAAGTTTGCAATTCATTCTAGTTACAAACAAATCTAGACAACAATGTCCTAAACTTCTTTTAATACAACGATGTGTCCTACGACCGATTACTGTGACCACGAACATGAAAGTCGCCATTTTAAACTGTACAACAGTAAAGAAAAGCACATGGAGCAGCATGACAACTACTTACTTTTTAGAATCACTCTCTTGATTCTTCTGTACTGATCGTGCTCCCTCAATTTCAGGTCTGACCAGCGTTTCCTCAATTGCTCCTTGGATCGTCGTACCCCAAAATTCCGGCGCAGACTCTTCACAACTTTTGTCATGATCTTGGCCTTTCTCACATTTGGGTTTGGGTACGCTCCATACTTCCCATCATAGTCGGCCCTCTTCAATATGTCCACCATCTCGACCATCTCTACAAAGGACATATTTCTCCCGACACAGACATCGAGTTTGTGGAGAAGAAAATTGGTAGCTTGAGAAGCACGTATAGAAAGGAGCTTATTAACCACTTAAGCCCCGGACCAATTTGCAGCCAGAGGACCAGGCCCGCTTTTTGCGATTTGGCACAGCGTCGCTTTAACTGACAATTGCGCGGTCGTGCAACGTGGCTCCCAAACAAAATTGGCGTCCTTTTTTTCCCACAAATAGAACTTTCTTTTGGTGGTATTTGATCACCTCTGTGGTTTTTATTTTTTGCGCTATAAACAAAAATAGAGCGACAATTTTGAAAAAAATTCAATATTTTTTACTTTTTGCTATAATAAATATCCTCAAAAAATATATAAAAAAACTCAGTTTAGGCCGATACGTATTCTTCTACATATTTTTGGTAAAAAAAAATCGCAATTAGCGATTATTGATTGGTTTGCACAAAAGCTATAGCGTTTACAAAATAGAGGATAGTTTTATAGCATTTTTATTAATATTTTTTTTTTTACTAGTAATGGCGGTGATCAGCGATTTTTATTGTGACTGTGACATTATGGTGGACACATCGGACATTTTTGACACATTTTTGGGACCATTGTCATTTATACAGCAATCAGTGCTATTTAAATGCACTGATTCCTGTGTAAATGACACTGGCAGTGAAGGAGTTAACAACTAGGAGGCGGGGAGGGGTTAAGTGTGACGTGTATGTGTTTTTTTACTGTAGGGGGCGTGGCTTGGTGTTTGACATCACTGATCGTCTTTTCCGATGACAGGAAACAGACGATCAGTGTCAGTCTCACTAGGAAGCATGGGGATCCGATCGCGGGACACCGGCGGCGATCGGGTCCATGGGTCCCATGGGCACGGTCACGGAGCTCAGGACCGGGTCGCGAGCGCCCCGGTGGCAGTGCGCGAGCGGCCCACGGCTGGGCACTTAAAGAGCAACGTACCTGTACGTTGATGTGCCCAGCTGTGCCATTCTGCCGACGTAAATGTGCAGGAGGCGGTCCTTAAGCGATTAAGATCCAGGCTTCCATGAGATCAGGAGCTGCAGCAGAGGATGTGTATGTACCCAGTCTGTGGTACTACAACAGGATGCGGTTTTTGGAAAACCAGATGGAAGCCAGGGAAACACTTTCGACACTTCCCTCCAGCCTTCCCACAACCCTTCCCTCAACCCCAGCTGAGGCTTCCGAGGACCAACCTGGGCCTTCCATCCTGGAAGAAGTTAAGGATCCCAGCTGGAGCCAAGTATAGTATTTTTAACATATTTATTGTCTGAAAATTATTGTTGTTATCTAGATGTTATTATTGCTAACAAATAAATGCTTTAACTAAAAGTGTTTGACATATCAATAGACAGTAGGGGCCAAAAATGATTGTGACAAGAATGGAAAATGATGGGCTCAGAATGATAGTCTTTTCTATTGATTAACATTAAATTTGCAACAGTCATGAGCTGAAAACTGTGTGTGATTGATGAACCAAAAACTAGCCAGGATGAGGCTCTGGCAAGTGGCAGCCAGGAGGAGGCAAGGGTAAGTGGCAGCCAGGATGTGGCGGGGCCCAGCCTCACCCAATCCCAGGTGCCTCCCCTCAGCCTTACAACCAAAAGGCCCAGGAAGGGGAGTAACTTTGAGGAGGCAGCACTGGGCCTCATTAAGGAGGCTAATGTGGCCCTGAAACCCCCCCCCCCCCGACACTAAAGAGGCCTATGGCTACTATATAGCTGCAAAATTGCTGCAAATGGAGGAGGACCAATGCCACAACTGTGAAAAATATGTTTGAGGCCATTAACAAGGGGTTGAGGGCCAAACGACCGATGACGTACACTTATGTGCGCTCGCCCATCCTCCTCCTCCTGCCACAAGTCCACCTCCAAGGAAGGCTGCAGGGAAGCGTGAAGGGAAGGCTGCAGGGAAGACATGAAAGTGATGGCCTGTGTTCAGTCTGGTCCCACACTGTTGTAGTACCACAGCCTGGGTACATATATGTCATCTGCTGCTGTTCCTGATGTCTGGGAGTCCTGGACCAGATTATGCTCCCCATTATATGGACTTCTCAAGCTACCAATTTTTAGTTATAAATAATTGATGTCTTCCCTGGGGGCCAAAGGCTTCGGAAATTCCAGCAGTTTCTCACAGCGTTTTATTTTTATGAAAATACTTGCCTATGTGTTTTTCTTCAAATAGGACAGTTTGTTTGTAGAAAGGCAGGTACATTTCAAAAATACAATGTCAAATTAAAAAGGGACACCAACCAACCTCCTTGTGGTTTAAAAATACAAAATAATAATGTTGTCGTGTTAACTTGACACACAAAAAAAAAATTATGGAGATCACTATTTATGGAGTTCTTGATTAAAAAAATGACAATAAAAAAATGACAATAAAAAAAATGACAATAAAAAATAATTCAAAACATTTTTATGGAGATGTAGCTTTAAAAACAAAAAAGGTTATTTAGAAGATCACGAGAAATAATAAAGAAATCAGTTTGTGTGAATATCAGCAGCAAAACAATTTAATTCTTCTAGCGTTATAAAGAAGAAAAGAATGCGCTGCATTAAACTATTCAAAAAATGTCAGCGAGATGAATGTCCTATGTCCATTTTGAACAGTAGTTTTACCAGACCGAGTCTTCCGTCTTGTACTTGAATCTGAGCATGCATGATTTTTTGTGCATCGGAATTGCATACACACGAACACATTTTCAGATAGGAACTTTTTCCGACCGAAAAATAGAGAACCTGCTCTCAATATTTTGCTGGCCGAAATGCTGCCAGCAAAAGTCCAATGGAGCATACACACGGTCGCATTTTCCAACCAAAAGCTCACACCAGTCTTTTGCTGGCAGAATTTCCGATCGTGTGTATGCAGCATTTTTGTTAAGACAGAAAGGCAATCCAGCCCTGGGATTTTCCTGGCTTCATTTGTTTAAGTGCGAAATGTAATTCTCTTCAGCCAGAGGCGCTTCCAGGCAAGAGGCCTCACTCACCAGTATTGATGATGGGGAATATCAAGAAATCTGAGATTGCATGTTTTCTGTTTGAAGAACCCTGACCAACCGGATCCACCTTCAAAAGTTGGTACAGCCTTTCATCATTATGGTTACTTCATGACAGTGCTGCTGTCTTTGCTGATCCCAAAGTATTTTGCTATATTTATATGCTGATTTTGATGGGCGACCAGTGTGCAGAGTGGTATATGGCATTTATGCTGTATCTAGAAAACTAGAGTTGCTAGGGAAAATTGGTGCCATTTTTGGAATCAGTGGGCCAATTATTCCCATGAACAGTTCTAACATTTGAGACACCAAAATGTGTGTCAGCCTGTGTAATCAATCCTTGAGTATTTGTTTTGTGGGGAAGAAAAAAATGTATAGTCTTTGGTTGCAGGCTGAAGAAGTCACCAAGCATTATGAAGGCAGAGATCCAAGATGCATTTCTTAATAGACTTCAGTGCCTGATATTGCAAAATGGAAGATATTTCCAAACCCGATTGAGGGGGACATTAAAGCCACCTCCCAGGCCTGCAGCTTCTCACAGATGCAACACATAAATGGCAATTGTCCTGTGTTAGTGCATTAAATATTGGCCAAGGTGAGTGGTTTGCTGTGCAGTGTACCTTTCAAGAACAAGTACAATCCTTCTGCATCGGTAATTTGGTCTAATCAGTTGAAAAGGCACAATCTGTCTCAGCTCTAGGGAGGGAGGACACACTAAAGCATCTTTCACTTGAGTGTTATTAGAGGACTAATTTCATAGAAACTCAGCTACAGCAAAGACACCTGCAGAGAGCACAAGTCAGGCCTAAAGACAGTAAACTGAGACAAGGTGTCCCCATTACCTGCCCTCATCTTTTGATCTAGTGACAACTCTAAAGTTTTGGATTGCTTATCTCTTTATGTATCAGTATATGGTCACCAGGACAAATAGAGGGTGAATCTCCTTAATTTAGAAATGGACAGAAATAAAAACTTGACAAAAGTTGTAACTACTCTATCCAAAACTCAAAAATCTTTTGCTTTTACTCACACTATTATTTTAGTGTTTGTACACCCTAAACTTATTTAAGATTAATTTGTAATTAAAAGTATAATGTTAGTGGAACATGGAACAAGCTAGTTATATATTATATAATATAATATTATATTATATTATTATATTTCCACAAATACATGTCATTCTTAAATACAGACAAAAAGTCACTAAAGTACTCTTTTTTTCACTGTATCCTTTGATAAATGGACTCTTGCCAGGATGTGGCTGGTACATAAAAACAGGAACAACTATCTGTCAGACACATTACCAGCTTAAAAATTGCCAGAAAAGTATGTCATTATGAATCACAGTGGGGAAAGGAAGAGACTCCACTCTTCACTCACATTAGTGATGTTTTAACAATTATGATACACTAAATAAGTCTGGCAAGAAGAATGTAACTGTCTAAAACTTTTTTGAATGCTTGTGCCAGTAAAAGATTCTAAGAGTGTTCACACATAGCATACCCAAGAAGAAAGTAAATTGTATTCCTTAATATAATTAAAGTCATTATGTAATTTTTAGGCTATTACATGGTGGGGCTAACTATAATATTTATCTGTATGGGTGCATGCATTGATAACTTAGAAAAGCTGCCAAATCATTATTAGATATTGCTTATTTTGACCAAGTAATGTGCATTTGCTGTAAAAAAAAAAAAAAAAAGCAGGACCAGACAGGACATAAAAACTACTCATTCTTCCAGAAGGAGGGACGGGCAGGGAAGGGCAGATCATGAATGTACAGTAAATAGGCCCTTTCGGAATGACAATGGGAAGGAATGGGATCTAGGAATGTATAATTGCAGAAGGGTGGATTTTAAAGTGCCTAGTGTGCAGAAAAACAAACTCAGAATTAAATATTTCTTGAACACCAATAAATCATCAATCATTGAAACATCATAAACAATGTAAGAATGTCATGTGGAAATTCACCCTGAGAAATGCCAAGTGCCCATTACTAAAGTGCATGCATGTGGACAGGAAGTGGCTGAAAAGAGGCCCTAGGAGATCGACAATGCTGACATACAACATAAATTTTGTTTAAAAAAAAGTATTTAATTAAAAAAAAAAGAAATTTATGATACACAATGCTTAAGCAATCTAAGTCCTATTTATTAATATTCACATCAAATTTAAAATAGATGGCATAGATTAAAAAACTTTAGTTGAGTTTTTAGCTTATACTTGGGTTAATACTTTCACCCACAAAAGCCTTTTGAAGAATGCTAAAATGTTTCCACTTGAGTGATAACTTTAATTGGACCTATAATTTACCCTTCAAGGGCAAAGTATAAAAATTGTCTTAATAGCCTACCATTGTACTGCTAATACTTATCTTTTCAAAATTTATCCCACTGCCCTATTTGTCCCAAGGGATCTTTTGAAACACATGGCACTTACAGGTATAAAGCATGTGACTATTTCTCACCCAGTAGGCAGGGTTAAGAACATGAACAACCAACTGCCAGGCCAGGGAGCTTTCAAGTATTGCAGTATGGAACTAGGCTCTGTGTTAGCCCTAACTGAGATCAACGCCTACACTGGACTTTTCCTGAAATCTCCAAAGGGAAAACAGGGTAATGGAGAAGTGTGTGACGAGAAAAATTAGCAAAGGAGGGGGTGAGCTTTGAAGAATTTAAGTTACCTTTGTGCATGTTCCCAGTAGAGATACACTTGCATCTATTTTGTTATTGAGCTAGGTGCTCTACCTGTTATGGTTGCCAGCTGATTCAACAATTTATTTACAAATTGGTAAATATACTATACATGAAGTTTTATCTTCAGCTTAGGACAACACATAGGGTGGTATTCATGTTAACAGCGGTGATATAATGTTGTGATTAAGCATACTCCATAAACTGAAATAAAAAGAACAAGTGGTGCAGATCTATGATCTCAAATGCCATAAACCAGTGATACACACAATCAAATCCAATGGTAAATATCAATCTCAATGTGTGCAGGGAAAATCAATCCAACATATCTCACATAGTGTATATCATAATAATACAATCCAATGAAATGCAAATGATAAATATTATATAAAAGTGCAAATGCTGAAAAAAGTGAAATAAAAATGCTATAAATGGAGACAAAAAGTGCAGAATAAATACTAATAAGCTCCAAAATTAAAGTTCATATGTTATTCAAAAAAAATGTGTATAAAGTTCATATATGATCTCGAAAGGAAAATTCCCAGGAAGGCATTGTAGAAGACACCCGTTGCAATCCTTCACCATTCACCCCAAATTAACTCACCAGAAATAATAGTTGGTAATGCGCTCCACATCAAGCTCAAAGGAATACCTCTCCACGCCGCTGCTCCTGATGTAACCTCTCATATAATGACCCTCTCAGGCAAAACACGGCCATATATGGAGTTAGGAAAAGAGGAAGGAAAGTCTTCATAGCATAAAACTGTTTAAAATCTCCACTATTTATTAAAAGTATTAAAGTGGAGGGCCACCCTGAAAAAAAAACTTCATAAAAATGTTAATAAAAATTTAAAAGGAAAAAAAATCTATACAGGGGGTCCCCTACTTACAAACATCCGACTTACAAATGACTCCTACTTACAAACGGAGGAAGACAACAGGAAGTGAGAGGAAATCCACCCCTAGGAAGGGATATTCACTCCTGTAAAGCCCCATACACACGGTCGGACAATCCGCGGACCAGGTCGGTCGGATCCTGTCCGTCGTACTTTGTCCGATGTTGGTGTTGCGTACACACGGTCGGACTACGTTGTCGGAATATCCGGTCTGCAAGAACGTCGTGGCGTAAGTCGTCGTCCACGAGATTAGAAAAGGGAAGTTCAGCACCACGTCAGGCACCCGTTGGGCTCCTTCTGCTGATCCCGTGTTTATCGCGAGTTAGTCGAAGTTTGGTGACTTAAGATTCGCGCTTCTCAGTTTTCTGACTCAGATCGTTACTGCTCTTCAGTTTGTGCTTGTCGTGCGTATCTGTTTATTAGTGCGTGTAGTCAGTTCGCATTTGTTGGTCATTGCGGCCTATATCTTGATATAGGACGCTTTGATTTGCACTGCTTATTGTCTGCTCGTTTCTGGTATTCATTTCGTTCTTTCAGGCCTTGCTGTTTATCGGTGCTTTCTGTTTGTCCGTTCTGACCAGCCGACCTTTTGTGACCTTGTGAGCGATGTTTCCCGTGCGTACTCATCGCCGAGTTCGTGCTGTACGCGGAATTGGTGTCGGACTTTTAGCTTTGATCCAAGACCCGTCCATGAACAGAGTGACGAGGAGTAGTGGACCAAGAATTGGTTGCTTCAGCGTGACCAATTCTCGCACATGCCTTTGCTTCGTGGGATCCGGGAAAATAATCCTGAGGATTTCAGGAACTTTCTCAGGATGACGGACCCCGATCTTTTGGCTTTGCTGACCCCCTTTATCAGCCGGCAGGATACCTGCATGAGACAAGCCATTACTCCGGAGCAGAGGCTTTTGCCACGTTGAGGTACTTGGCGACAGGGAGAAGTCTTCAGGATTTGAAGTTCTCTACAGGTATCTCTCCCCAGGCCCTGGGAATCATTATTCCAGAGACCTGTTCTGCCATCATCCAGGTCCTGCAGGAGGACTATATTAACCACTTCAGCCCCGGACCATTTGGCAGCCAAAGGACCAGAGGTCTTTTTTCAATTTCGCACTGCACTGCTTTAACTGGTAATTGCGCGGTCATGCAATGTTGTACCCAAACGAAATTGGCGTCCTTTTCTTCCCACAAATAGAGCTTTATTTTGATGGTATTTGATTGCCTCTGTGATTTTTATTTTTTGCGCTATAAACGGAAAAAGACTGCAAATTTTGAAAAAAAAAGATATTTTCTACTTTTTGTTATAAAAAAAATCCAATAAACTCAATTTTAATCAAACATTTGGGCCAAAATGTATTTAGCCACATGTCTTTAGTAAAAAAAATGCAAATAAGCGTATATTTATTGGTTTGCGCAAAAGTTATAGCGTCTACAAACTAGAGTACATTTTCTGGAATTTACACCGCTTTTAATTTATGACTGCCTATCTCATTTCTTGAGGTGCTAAAATGGCAGGAAGTACAAAACCCCCCCAAATGACCCCATTTTGGAAAGTAGACACCCCAAGCTATTTGCTGAGAGGCATGTTGAGCCCATTGAATATTTTTTTTTTTTAGTCCCAAGTGATTGAATAAAGAAAAAAAAAAAAATGTTTTCAAAAAGTTGTCACTAAATGATATATTGCTCACACATGCCATGGTTATATGTGGAATTGCACCCCAAAATACATTTAGCTGCTTCTCCTGAGTATGGGGATACCACATGTGTGGGACTTTTTGGGAGCCTAGCCGCGTACGGGGCCCCGAAACCCAAGCACCGCCTTCAGGATTTCTAAGGGTGCAAATTTTTGATTTCACTCCTCACTACCTATCACAGTTTCGAAGGCCATAAAATGCCAAAATAGCACAAAACCCCCCCAAATGACCCCATTTTGGAAAGTAGACACCCCAAGCTATTTGCTGAGAGGCATGTTGAGCCCATTGAATATTTTTTTTTTTAGTCCCAAGTGATTGAATAAAGACAAAAAAAAAAAAATAAAAAAAAAAAAAAAAAAAGTTGTCACTAAATGATATATTGCTCACACATGCCATAGTTATATGTGGAATTGCACCCCAAAATACATTTTGCTGCTTCTCCTGAGTATGGGGATACCACATGTGTGGGACTTTTTGGGAGCCTAGCCGCGTACGGGGCCCCGAAACCCAAGCACCGCCTTCAGGATTTCTAAGGGTGCAAATTTTTGATTTCACTCCTCACTACCTATCACAGTTTCGAAGGCCATAAAATGCCAAAATAGCACAAAACCCCCCCAAATGACCCCATTTTGGAAAGTAGACACCCCAAGCTATTTGCTGAGAGGCATGGTGAGTATTTTACAGCTCTCATTTGTTTTTGAAAATGAAGAAAGTAAAGAAAAAAAAATTTTTTTTTTTTTTTTTTTCAATTTTCAAAACTTTGTGACAAAAAGCGAGATCTGCAAAATACTCACCATACCTCTCAGCAAATAGCTTGGGGTGTCTACTTTCCAAAATGGGGTCATTTTGGGGGGTTTTATGCCATCTGGGCATTCCATGGCCTCCGAAACTGTGATTGGCAGTGAGAAGTGAAATAAAAAAATTACACCCTTAGAAAGCCTGAAGGCGGTGCTTGGTTTTTGGGGTGACGTACGCGGCTAGGCTCCCAAAAAGTCCCACACATGTGGTATCCCCGTACTCAGGAGAAGCAACAGAATGTATTTTGGGGTGTATTTCCACATATGCCCATGGCATGTTTGAGCAATATATCATTTAGTGACAACTTTTTGTAAAAAAAATATATATTTTTTTTTTTTTTCATTATTCAATCTCTTGGGACAAAAAAAAAAAATTTTAATGGGCTCAACATTGCTCTCAGCAAATAGCTTGGGGTGTCTACTTTCCAAAATGGGGTCATTTGGGGGGGGTTTGAACTGTCCTGGCATTTTATGCACAACATTTAGAAGCCTATGTCACACGTCACCCACTCTTCTAACCACTTGTAGACAAAGCCTTTTCTGACACTTTTTGTTTACATGAAAACATATTTTTTTTTTTGCAAGAAAATTACGTTGAACCCCCAAACACTATATATATTGTTAAAGCAAAGGCCCTACAGATTAAAATGGTGGGTGTTGCATTTTTTTTTTTCCACACAGTATTTGCGCAGCGATTTTTCAAACGCATTTTTTGTGGAAAAAATACACTTTTTTTTATTTTAAATGCACTAAAACACACTACATTGCTCAAATTTTTGATGAAATAAAAAATATGATCTTAGGCCGAGTACATGGATACCAAACAGGACATGCTTTGAAATTGCGCACAAACACGCAGTGGCGACAAACTACATACATTTTTAAAAGCCTTTAAAAGCCTTTACATGATACCACATTAGATTCACGGAGGAGGTCTACTGCTAAAATTACTGCCCTCGATCTGACCTTCGCGGTGATACCTCACATGCATGGTGCAATTGCTGTTTACGTATGACGCCAGACCAACGATTGTGTTCGCCTTTGCGCAAGAGAAGGGGGGGGGGGGGCAGGGGTGCTTTTTTTTTTTTTTTTTAATTTTTTTTATTTATTTAGCTTTTTTATTTTATTTTAAAACTGTTCCCTCCATTTTTTTCTTTTGTTATCATTTTTATTGTTATCTCACGGAATGTAAATATCCCCTATGATAGCAATAGGCAGTGACAGGTACTCTTTTTTTGAAAAAATTGGGGTCTGTTAGACCCTAGATCTTTCCTCTGCCCTCAAAGCATCTGACCACACCAAGATCGGTGTGATAAAACGCTTTCCCAATTTCCCAATGGCGCGGGTAATATCCGGGAGGGGGGACATTCCCTCCCACTGCTTGTAAAAGCAGTCTAGAGGCTAATTACCCGCTAGAATTGCTTTTACATGAAAGCCGATCACTGGCTGAAAAGAATGATACCAAGATGATACCTAAACCTGCAGGCATCATTCTGGTATAACCATTCAAAGTCCAGCAACATACTGGACATATATTGTAATCTTTATTTTTCATGCAGCCTCTTGGCTGAACGAAAAAAAAGAGATTGATTGGTGGGTATGCCCATCATTAGAATACCTCCCTTCATCCACCCACTTCTAATGATGGGCATACATGCACCATTTATATATGCCGAAGCATGGGGGCATCCTCCCACAAAAGTTATGCCATGTACACACGGTTGCACTTTTCCACGGGGCAAGGCTCCGTCGGAATTTCGACCGTATGTACGCAGCATTAGGAGCCAATCGCTGCCCCCCCCCCCTGCTGCCCCCATGCTTCGGCATATATGCTCTTTTTTTTAACTGTGGTGGTGAAATCACCTCCTACAGTGTTGGAGTCGCGTCTTTATGTATCGTGGGAGCAAACACTGTTGCTGTCAAGATAAATAAATCTGCGCTGCAACTGAATGGCGCACCTGAAAACAAAAAAATGGTTAACACTAAAACACAGTAAACAAAATTACATACCTGAAAAGCAAGCATGATAAAACATAATAAAACATTGCAGAATAGAATGGAGTAAAAAAAGAGCAACAATAGAGTGAGAACAATAAAACGACAACTATTTTTTTTATTTTTTTTTTTGAGATTTACAGGTAAAAAAAGCTCCTGACTGTTAGCGACTGAATCAAAACGCTACCACAAAAAAAAACTGTTAGCGATCGCAGGGATCAGGCCTGACTCTGCGAACGCTGCAGTTATGTGTGCTTAGTGTTTTGTAAATGACAGTGATCGATCGATACTGCACTTGGGTGGGCTGGGCTGGGCTGGGCGGAGGGGGAAAAACGCAGGTGCTAGCAGGTATCTGGGCTGATGCCGCTAACAATGCGTTTTTTTGGAACCCTAAACTGCTGGGACGCTAGTATAGATCTGATCAGATCAGATATTGATCTGTTCAGATACTGTACCACTAAGGGAGGTGTATGCTTTGTGCGTGGGTGTTTGCGGTGCTGGCACTAACCTGGGGCGACGCAGACCTTATTTGACCCTAAAACCTAATTGATATCACCCGCTGGGCGATCAGGGGGTTAAACCGTTATTGGGTGATAAATGGCGGGTGCCCTGACAGTATAAAAAACAAACTAACTAACCAGCATCACCCGTAACAGTTATACGGTGATCACTGGTGAAAGGGTTAACTAGGGGCAATCAGGGGGTTAAAACCTTTATTAGGTATTATATGGGGGTACCTGACGCTATATAAAAACCTGACGGGGAACCTAAATAACTAACTGGCTAACCAGCGTCACCAGTGACAGTTATACTGTGATCACTGGTGAAAGAGTTAACTCTAGGGGCAATCAGGGGGTTAAAACCTTTATTTAGGTTGTAATATGGGGGTACCTGACCTATAAAAAACTATTTATGAACCTATATAAATCTGGCGGTTACCTAAAAAAAAACTGGCTACCTAGCGGCACCAGTGACACTTATGCAGCGATTAGAAAAACGATCGCTTAGTGACACTGGCAAAAGGGGGTGAAAGGGTTAACTAGGGGCAATCAGGGGGTTAAAACCTTTATTTAGGTTGTAATATGGGGGTACCTGACCTATAAACCTATTTATGAACCTATATAAACATGGCGGTTAACCTAAAAAAAAAAAATGGTTACCTAGCGACACTAATGCAGCGATCAGAAAAACGATCGCTTAGTGACACTGGCAAAAGGGGGTGAAAGGGTTAACTAGGGGCAATCAGGGGGTTAAAACCTTTATTAGGTAATATATGGGGGTACCTGACACTATATAAAAACCTGACGGGGAACCTAAATAACGAAATAACTAACTGGCTAACCAGCGTCACCAGTGACAGTTATACTGTGATCACTGGTGAAAGGGTTAACTCTAGGGGCAATCAGGGGGTTAAAAACCTTTATTTAGGTTGTAATATGGGGGTACCTGACCTATAAACCTATTTATGAACCTATATAAACATGGCGGTTACCTAAAAAAAAAAAAAATGGTTACCTAGCGACAGCAGTGACACTAATACAGCGATCAGAAAAACGATCGCTTAGTGACACTG
Source organism: Lithobates sylvaticus (assembly GCA_028564925.1). Taxonomy (NCBI): domain Eukaryota; kingdom Metazoa; phylum Chordata; class Amphibia; order Anura; family Ranidae; genus Lithobates; species Lithobates sylvaticus. Next base: position 143,030,132 of record CM053030.1, read on the forward strand.
GCAAAAGGGGGTGAAAGGGTTACCTGGGGGGCAATCAAGGGGTTAAACCTTTATTAGGGGGGGGTGGGGGGCTACCTTGGACCTAAAACTAACTGCACTGACAGTTATTACAGTCACACTGACACTAAATGCAGTGATCAGTAAATAAATGATCACTGCAATTAGTGACACTGTGACTGGGGGGGGGGGGGTGATCTGGGGGTGATCTGGGGGTGATCTGGGGGTGACAGGGGGGTGTTTTGTGTGCCTATGTGTACTGGTGTCAGTGTACTGTTGGTGCACTAACCTGTGTGTGTTGACTCCTCGGCGTTCCGGTCACATAGACCGGCGCACCGAGTGTGACATCACTTCCTCTGCCTGTGTTTTGATTGACACAGACAGAGGAAGCATCTGATTCGCCAGGAGCGATCGCGAGGGGGTGGCCAGAAACCACTGGCCGTCCCCTCATCCCGGATCGCTCCTGAAGCGATCCCGACCGTCCCCGCCGGCCGGGGGGGGTCCGATCGGACCCCCCACGCGCCTGAAGAATGGCACGTACAGGTACGTGGTTCTGCCTGTACGTGCCATTCTGCCGACGTATATCTACATGGGGCGGTCGGGAAGTGGTTAAGGTAACATTTCTCCTTTACTATTCCCTTCTATGTATGCTCTGTTTGCTAATGTCTTCTATTTTTGACCTCCTTCCCTAATTACCATGATTGCAATATGCTCTAATATGCTGTGCCCCTTTTCTCCTTCATGCATTTTTCCCTTCACTTACCTCCCCAGCATGCTCTTCTGCCCCAATAGACACCTATGGCCTAGTCACTTAAGCAATGTATTTTGTCTGCTGCATAGTATTTTTTGCCCCCAAACACCCCCTAAAATATGCACAAATGTTTGCTGTGTGGTTTACTTCATGTAGAGCCCCTTTTTTTTTTTTTTTTTTGGTGGGGGGGGGGGGCAAACTCATTAGGAACCCCCTCCCCCAACTGCTCTGTCAGATGGTACCAATCCTCTATCTACTGGCTTTCCCAAGGTCAATACACACTATATACCTACCTCTTTATAGTGGGCATCTTTAGGGATGAATTCTGCAAAGCATGTAGTGCAAGGGGCTGCCTCCATACTTGCCATTTCCTAATTTTTTGTGTTCTTTCTCTCCTATTAGCTTGCTTGGTAATTTCATAATGTCACAATGTGCTTTCCTTTTTTTTGGGGGGGGGGGGGGGGGTTTGAAATGTTAGTTTAGCTTTCCTGGGGGCTGCCAATAGTGTTAAGTACAGAGTGTCTGGCCAAACTAGCACACATTATTGAGCCATTTGCCAATCAATGAAGTGCAGAGGGTTACCTGTCCAACAACCCCCCCCCCCCCCAAAACCCGAGTTATTGCCAATGGCCCATCAGAAGTGTGGGGATTGATGGGGGGTGAGTAATCTGTGAAGGGGACCCTCTACTTTTCTGTGCAAATACTTTCCAGCCTCCAATTTTATACAATGCTCTTGTTCCAAGATGTTGATTGTCTAATCTGCTTGCAATGTTTATGTGCAAAGTGACTAATTATTTTTTCTTGTTTCACTCCACAGTTCCCTTCCACGCCACAGGAATGGCAGACTGTGGCCTCCCACTTTGCCAGCCATTGGGACTTTCCTAACTGCGGAGGGGCAATTGATGGGAAACACGTCCGCATCGTCCCACCGCCCAACTCGGGGTCCTACTATTATAATTATAAAGGGTTTAATAGTGTAGTGATGTTGGCGGTGGTGTCGGCAACATATGAATTTATGTATGTGGAAGTGGGGATGAACGGCCGGATCTCGGATGGTGGTGCCATTGCGCACACGGAGTTCTACTGGCGTCTCCAAAGTGGCAGTCTGTGCTTGCCACCTCCAGAGGAGAATGCAGAAGGACTCCCCTTCGTCTTTGTCGCAGATGAAGCGTTTGCGTTGACTCCCCATCTGATGAGGCCGTTCCTGATGAGGACCCTCACCCCAGACCAGGGGGTCTTCAACTACAGGCTGTCCAGAGCCAGAAGAGTTGTGGAGAACACTTTTGGCATCCTGGCCAGCCGCTTCCGCCTGTTCTTGACGGCAATTAACTTGGCGGAATACAAACTGAACCACATAGTTCTTGCCTGTTGCATATTGCACAACTTCCTCAAAAGACATAACAGGAACTATGTAGTGCCCGTTGGCCCAGATGTGGAGGGCCCTCCAAATGCGGACCTCACAGCCCTTCAAGTGGCACGTCCAGGCTTGCCCCCTCTAAATGCCCGCGCGGTCCGCGCCGCGAGCAATATATGGAGTACTTTGTGGGTAGGGGGGCCATTGCTCTGCCTGACGATGTGTGAGAGGCATTTTTTAATAAATCTGAATATACTATTCTTTTTAGCTTATTTTACCTTGAAATTTTTTCCCTTTGCCTTCGACAGTGGGAATGCACTTTCTGGGCAAAAGGAGGTAACAGTCTCTTCTTCCCAAAAAGATTATTCTCATGTTGTGTGTTTGCTACCTAATCTTTGGTCTAGAGAAGGTTTGTACTGCATAACTGACACCCAAAATACTCCTTTTCATCACCAGGTCAGACATGTGTGTATTCTCAAAAATGCTGTGCTCCGTGTTTTCGTACAAAGCACTGTGGGTGTCATTTACATAAGTCAAATCGACTATGCTCTACAAGTGCAGTGAAAAAGTGCCCTGGAAAAGAAACTTGCAGTGCAAAGTGGACTTGCCTTTAGTAAATAACACCCATTGCCCCCCATATCCTTTACATTTGACATACATAATGCATTGTGTTTTTTAAATAAGGAAGCCACACATTTAGAAAAATAAAAAGTTTACTTGGAAAACATTCACAAGTGCGTTTACAATCTTCACGCCCAAACTGACAACATCTTGGTTATTTACAACATTGTTTACAAACATTCCGCAATTGGTAAAACCAGGCATGGAGCAAAACAGAACCTATGAACTAGGAAAGTTCAACTTTGTAAAGTGAAGACAAGATCAGACATGACTATATGTTCAAAGTGTGTTTGATCTTGCCTTCATCACATGGGGGGGTCACCCCTGGAAAGTGGAAATTTAGAACATGCACACAATTTGGGTCTGAAAATGGTCATTAGATGGTAAAACACATGCCTAGAAGCTTCAAAAGTGCCATTTATGGGGATTAATGGACGTTTTTTGGGGGTGCAACCCCTTCACCACAACCACTTTCGTAGTTCGTAAAGTGGTTGCACCCCCAAAAAAACGTTGGCATTCATCCACCATGATGGGAGCTAGCACATGTGGACACAATGTGTGCATGTTCCAAATTTCACACAGTTCTTAAGTTGCAAATGTGTTCAGAAGCTGGCACAAATGTGTGTTAATTACTTGGTGCGTTTTCATATTTTTCCTAAAACATCAATGATGTTCTTCAATTTTTGTTGAACATCATTGATGTTTTGCTTTATGTAATCTAGATCTCTATTGCAGACCATTATCTCCCCGATGAGTACGTGGGCACTCTCTGTGGTAAAGTGCGATTTTTCTTCCACAACATCCACGTCACCTAAAAACCACAAACAAACAAAAATGGGGTGTTGGAAATGAGGCAGCCATACATTGATTAGCTTACCAGTAGCTGTGTTCTCCCACACTCACCTGTTGTGGTGACAAGTTCTCCAAGTTCGATGATCTCTCCTTTCTCCTCCTCCTCCTCTGCTTCTGCTCTTTCACCTTTTTTGGGAGGTGTTGGTTTTGGGGTTTCCTCAGACGGCCCAAGTTTTCGCTCCCCTATGAGAATGTACAAAAGGAAGATTTAGCAACACAATCTATTGAGGGCAGAAAGAGGAAATGACAAACATTGCTTGAAAGTGACGGACACTATTTTTGTTTGGCCAGTTACAAATGCCAACTACATGAATGTAGTCACTTTGTAAAGGTGCTAAACTTACTAGCTTTTTGGTAGAAGTTTGTGTGATGGAGACCCCCCTCTAGTATCCACTGGAGCACATGTGTGGAAAAGCCTAATAAAAAGGGGGTTTGGGTGTCCCAGCACTAGTGCTCTAGAGTCCAGATGGGTAAACAGCTACTGGGTGACCTCTCCTTTACATTGAATAAATTGGCTTTACATTCTTGATGACATTTCTAGTGAGAACAAACTTCCTTTCCCCAAAAAAAACACCAAACATCGTATTATAAGTGGCCGAACGATCAAGGTTGCGTACGATCGAATGGACACACACGATCATGACAGTGGCAGAAAGATCGAGGCTGAGTACGATCGAATGCACAGACGAACCTGAAAGTGGCCATTTTGGAATGTACAACTTTGTAAAAATCAAACCACATGGAGCAGTATGCAAGCAAGAAAGCAAACATAAAACACAACTACTTACTTTTTTGAAGAATTCGCTTGATCTTTCTGTACTGATCGGCCTCCCTCAGTTTCAGGTCTGACCAGCGTTTCCTCAGTTGCTCCTTGGATCGTTGTACCCCAAAATGATTGTACAGCCTTCTCACAACTTTAGACATGATCTTGGCCTTGCGGACATTGGGGTTGAGGTAAGGCCATACTTCCCATCATAGTTGCTCCTCTTTAATATGTCCACCATCTCCAACATTTCTCCAAATGACATATTGGAGGCCTTGAATTTCAGGCTCCGGGATCGGGACGTTTCTGCCTCCGGACTTTCCTCGTCCTCCTCCTCGTTGGTGGGATATTTGGGGCGCACCTGCTGTGTCCCCGCCATGTGCTCTCCCCACTGCGCCGTAAAGAGAAGGGGTGGGGAATAGACGAGAAAGATCGTCAGGGGCGGGCGGAGTTTGACGCATGTGCACTGTATATAAAACGTCACACGCCTGTGTCGTAGCCACGATCTGGGAGACGAGGGGAGAGAAAGCTCACGCACGAGACGATCGCTAGAAACGAAGGTACAATTTGACGTTGGTACATAACTAGCCTAGACTGATTCGAACTTGAGGCTTCTTTATGGAGAAGATTAGGAGAGTTTAGCCTGACATAATTTATAGTGTTTGGTGTGGTGTTGTGTCTTGCAGAGATTATGAAGGGATTCAACGACATGAGTTTTCTCCCCCTCTTCATTGCCAAATACAGGGAATTTCCCATTTTATGGCAGGCTAAACACCCCCATTACAGCATCAAACCAAAGAGGTACGCAGCCCTGGAGGAACTTGTGGAATTTGTCAAGCCAAGGTTCCCCGCGGCAACTGTTGATGATATAAGAAAGAAAATTGGCAGCCTAAGGAGTGCGTATATCAGGGAGCGCAAGAAGGTCCGGAAGTCGGAAGAAACTGCAACTGCAGCAGATGAGGTCTATGCCCCCAAGCTCTGGTACTATGAGAGTCTCCATTTTCTCAAAGACCAGGCTGATGTCACGGAGCCACTCTCGACTCCTCCTTCCACGCTTCCTTGCGCGCAGGCCACCCCTGATGAGGCTTCCGAGGAGCAACCTGGGCCTTCCAGTCTGGAAGAGGTGGAGGAGCCCAGCTTGTTCCAGGTATAGTAGTTTGGTTACCATTTATGGGAATAATGAATGATGTTCACTTAATTCAGGATCCCCAATTGCTTAGTTCCTAACGTGTTTGACATATCAACAGACAGTAGTGTTGGAGACATTTGGGGCCAGAATCTAAACTGCAGGGCTGAGAATTGTATGGTTTTCTATTTGTAAACATTTTGCACCAGTCACTAGTTGAGAATTGTGTGTGTTTGATGAACAAATAACTGAAACTATGTCCCTTTTTCATACACAGGAAGACCTCAGCCAGGAGGTGGCTGTGGAAGGTGGCAGTCAGGAGGAGGCAGGGGTTAGTGGCAGCCAAGAGGTGGGTAGTGGCAGCCAAGAGGGGGCTAGGCCTCGGAGCCTGACTGACACCCAAATCCCTCCCCTCCGCCCTCCGTACAGAAGGGCGAGAAGGGGGGGTTATGCGGCAGAGTCAGCGCTCCGGATGATCAGAGAGGCTTCAGACTCCCTACATGCCACACCCACCGACGAGGAGACCTTTGGCTCCGTGGTTGTCACGAAGATGATGGGTATGGAGGTGAGGCAACGCAACATGTGTGAGGGGCTCATCCTCATGTCCTAAATAAGGGTAGGGCTGGGGAGATGACCCCACTCACACATGTTTGCCATAGTTACCATGCTCCGCCTCCTCCTCCTCCTCCTCTGCCACCCCACCAGCACAACAGCCACAGCGTGCAAGGAAGCGTGGAAGGAAGACCTGAGAGTGACGACCTGGATTCAGTCTGGTCTGAGAGAAGATGGAGCCTCTTGTAGTACCAGAGCCTGGGGACCTAGATGGCATCTGCTGCAGTTCCGGATGCTTTGGACTTCAGGACCAGATTGCACTCCCCTTAATATACGTACTCCTCAGGCCCCCAATTTTCTAAGCTTGAAAAATGATGGTTGCCGTGGGGGTCCAAGGCTTTGCAAATTCCCCAAGTTTCACCATGGCTGCGTTCCTCTTTGGTTTGTTGCTGAGACCTAAATAAATGTTTTTGGGATTTGAAATAATCATTGACTATTGTGTTTTACTTTTCTACAATGACAGTTTTTCTTTGAGTAGGCAGGTACATTTCACTAATCCTAAAGTAGAATTAACAAGGGGCACCAACAACCAACAAACTCCTAGTAAATTTAAGCAAGAAATACAAATGTTAATAATGTGATTTTGCTAAGTTGAGACACACAACCCCCCTCCAAAAAAAAAAAAAAAAAAACTCTCCTTCAAATATGTATTCCCAAAAAAAAAAAAAAAAAAAAGACAAATCATGCTAAATATATAACAAAGATTCTTTTACGATCTGAGTAAAAATAAACATGTAGTGTATAAATGCTGAAAAGTAATAAAGAACTAAGTTTGTGAGAAGTGCGGGTGAATAGGAGCAGCTAAAACATGTCATTCTTGTTGCATTGTAAAGAAAAAGAGAATGCGCTGCATTAAAGACATTTTAACATTGCAGCGTGACGAATGTGCTGTGTCGATTAGGAAAGGTAGTTTTACCTGACCGAGCGCTTCCGTCACAGAATTTCTTCTGAGCATGCGTAGCACTTTGTCCGTCGGACAACCGTACACACGATCGGATTTGGTGTGATCGGACCGTGTTGTCGGCAAATCTTTCCAGCAGGAGATAAGACTTTGTCCGGCGGACAATCCGACGTACACTGTCCGATGGTGCATACACACGGTCTGATTTTTCAACAACATTGTCCGATCGGACAGAATCCATGAAAAAGTCCGACCGTGTGTATGGGGCTTAAGAGTTAATATGGGAAAAAAGGTGTCTCCACTGATGCTTTATCACCAGTCCATGCTTCCCTAACAACCCAAAATTTTCAAAATACAATTGTCATTGGGACAGAAGGTGAGGTAAAATCTTCTGAACAGGGGCACAGACAGCAAAACAAATGTTACAGGGGTGATAACCCTTCTCTATGTTATCTAAAAAACTTAAAAATAGATTTTTTGTCTGGAGCTACACTTAAAAAATGTACCTGTTCCGACTTACAAACAGATTCAACTTAAGAAAAAACCTACAGTCCCTATCTTGTTTGTAACCCGGGGACCCCCTGTATATATATTTTACTATTTTATATTTTTTTTATTTTACTTACCAGAAATGGCAGTTGCTAGGCAGATCGTCCTAATCTGCCTCTTCGGTGGCTAGAGATGGGGCTCCTACAAATAGAGCTTTCTTTTGGTGGTAGTTGTTCACTGATTAGGTGGCACTGATGAGGAGGCACTAATATGCCACACTTATGGGCACTGATAGCAGGCACTGATATGTGGCATTAAATAGCACTGATAGGCAGCACTTCTAGGTGGCACTGATGGGGCAGCACTGTCGTGTTATGTGGACAGTCCACACACAACACAGCGTATTCCCCATTCACAAAGCGCTGCGCGACTCGCGCATTCGCGGTAGGAAACGGGGCAGTGAAGCCAGCAAGGCTCCGCTGCCTGTTTCCCTTAGTTGGAATGGCGGCGCCAGGAACCGAGACCCGAGGGATGAACGTAGGTTTCGGGCGGGACAAAGTGCCACGCATGCTCAGATCAAATTACAAGACCAAAGCTATTGACTACTAGCCTCTAGGACAGGTAAGTCTGCTTATTAAAAGTCAGCAGCTACACAGTGTTTGTAGCTGCTGACTTTTAATTATTTTTTTTTTCCCCGATTGGACAGGGTGGAGATACTGACATCTCCATCCCACCTCTCCCTCCCCTTTAACCACTTTGCATGCGGCCGTAGCCGAATGACGGCCACAGCGCGGATGCCAAATCCCGGGAGGCCGTCATATGACGGCCTCCCCTTTCCTCGCTCCCCGAGCGCGCTCACGAGCGCGCATCGGGGAAATTCTGTGTTGGCCGTGTCCCTTGGACACAGCCAATCACAGATCGCTGTAAACGGCCAATCACAGCGGCCGTTTACAGCGCGATCGCCCTGGCCAATGAGCGATGATCTCAAATGTAAACATATGAGATCATCTCTCATTGCCGGCTCTCTCTCCTCACACAGAGACAGCGTGTGAGGAGAGAGAGGATCTGTGAACGTAAGAAACATCAGCCAGTACAGTGCCCCATCATTACAGTGCCCCATCATTACAGTGCCCCACCAGTGCCGATCAGTGCCCCACCAGTGCCGATCAGTGCCCCACCAGTGCCGATCAGTGCCCCACCAGTGCCGATCAGTGCCCCACCTGTGCCGATCAGTGCCCCACCAGTGCCGATCAGTGCCCCATCAGTGCCCACCTGTGCCGATCAGTGTCCCACCAGTGCTGATCAGTGTCCCACCAGTGCCGATCAGTGCCCACCTGTGCCGATCAGTGCCCACCTGTGCCGATCAGTGCCCACCTTTGCCGATCAGTGCCCACCTTTGCCGATCAGTGCCCACCTGTTCAGCCGATCAGTGCCCACCTGTGCCGATCAGTGTCCATCTGCACATCTTCACAATCAGTACCCGACTGTGCCACCTCATCAGTGCCCGCCTGTGCAACCTCATCAGTGTCCGCCTGTGACGCCTCATCAGTGCCGCATGTGACGCCTCATCAGTGCGCATTTGTTCCACTTCATTAGTGCACATCTGTGCCACCTCAGTGCCCATCTGTGCCACCTCAGTGCCCATCTGTGCCACCTCAGTAACCCATCTGTGCCACCTCAGTGCTGCCTCATCAGTGTCCATCAGTGCAGGCTTAGTACACACCTGTGTAGTCGCACCAGCAACCAGCAGCATGTCCAAAAGGGTCTATTCCACAGAGGAGGCGTTCCAAATCCTTTCCCAGGCCGACGAGAGCAATGGGGAGCTCTCTTCAGATTCCTCTTCATACATCGATTCTGAGACTGATATAACTTACGAGCCAGTCCTCAGTAGCGAAACATCGAGTGACTCGGAGGAGGAAGAGATTCGGCCGGCCAAACGAAGGCGTTCTGGTGAGGAAGCAGTGCCATCCACCAGCACCGCAGTGCCATCCACCAGCACCGCAGTGCCATCCACCAGCACCGCAGTACCTCGGCAAGAAAGGCCAAGGACCCATGCCAGCCTTCCCTATGCCCTTCAAAACCCCTTGTGGCTTCCTCCTAATTCAGGAGAAGCCAACATTCCCCCTTTCACTGCCCAGCCAGGAGTCCAGGTGGACACACAGAATTTTACCCCAATAGATTTTTTTTAATTTAATTTTTACGGAGGACATGTTAGGATCAATTGTGGCCCAGTGCAATCTTTATGCCCAGCAATTTATTTTAATATAAAACCCAACCTTATATTATGCCTGTCCCTATGAATGGAGAGACCTAACGGTGGAGGAGTTCAAGGTTTTTTTTAGGCCTCACATTCAACATGGGACTCACCAAAAAAAACACTTTGATGTCCTATTGGTCAACCCAGCCCCTCCAACACATGCCAGTCTTCTCCAAGGTTATGTCCCGAAACAGGTACCTCATGATACAGAGGTTCCTTCATTTCAACGACAATTCCCAGTGCCCTCCCCGAAATGACCCAAAATTATGACAGGCTTTTCAAAATTCGCCCACTTTTAAATTATTTTTCTCAAGTATTCCCCCAGCTCTTTACCCCGGACAAACACATATGTGTGGATGAGTCCCTTATTAAATTTAGTGGCAGGCTCAAAATAAAACAATTCATTCCCAGCAAAAGGGCCCGCTATGGGGTGAAGGTGTACAAATTGTGCGACCGAGTCACAGGGTACATGTATGCCTTCAAAGTCTACGAAGGGAAGGACACCCAGCTGCAGCCCCCTAATTGCCCGGACTACTTGGGATCAAGCGGGAAAATTGTTTGGGACCTCATATATCCCCTACTGGAAAAAGGCTACAATTTATATGTAGATAACTTCTACACATCCCTGCCCCTGTTCCACAACCTCCACCGGATGAAGACACCAGCATGTGGCACCGTTAAAAAAAACCGGAAGGGCTTTCCTCAAAGTCTCGTGAATCAAAAATTGAAAAAAGGAGAAACGGCAAGCCTGAGAAACAAAGAGATTTTGGCAGTGAAGTGGAGGGACAAAAGGGATGTCTACATGCTGTCTTCAATCCACAATAATACCTTTGTAGAAATCCCCAGAAGAAATGGCCCCATAAACAAACCCAAATGTATTTACGATTATAATTTGTATATGGGGGGAGTCGACTTCAACGACCAAATGATGGAACCATATCTTGCTACACGACGGACATACCATTGGTACAAGAAAGTTGCAATATATTTTTTTTCAATTGGCAATATATAATTCGTATGTCATTTACCGGAACTCCACCCAAAACCCCAAACCCTTCCTTGGCTACCAGGAGAAAGTTTTCACTGTCCTTGTATTCCCGAGCGGCCCACCAGAAAATATCCAATCCGATGTTGTTAGTCGACTCTCCCACTGCCACTTTCCTGATAAAATCCCTCCCAAACCAACAGGCCAACGCCGTCAAAAAAAATGTAAGGTGTGTACCAAAGCAGGAATCAGAAGAGACACATCCTTGTGCAGATTGTCCTTCCCAACCAGGCCTCTGCATAGGTGACTGTTTTCGCCGGTACCATACTTCAATAAATTATTAGTGAAGTATGGTAAACGTAATCTTCAGTTCCTGCCCTTACACACCTTCACACCCCTTATGCCACTGCCTGCTCTGTAACTGACCCTGGCTTGTTATACGACCATGCTTCTGCCTAACGATTCTGTACCTACCTCTGCCTGATCTGGAACTGACCCTGGCTTGTTATACGACCATGCTTCTGACTAACGATTCTGTACCTACCTCTGCCTGATCTGGAACTGACCCTGGCTTGTTATACGACCATGCTTCTGCCTAACGATTCTGTACCTACCTCTGCCTGATCTGGAACTGACCTTGGACTGTTTGACCATGATACTTGCCTGCCTCTTGGACTGATCTTGTACCCTGCTACTGGACTAGTGGGATTCAACACAGGGGTCTCACATATGTGAGGGGCTCCAGAAATGTTTTTCTGGATGAAGAAAACTATTTTTTTGTTTTCTCAATCCTAGATTAGGGTCTGGAGGCTCGGAGGCTTCAAAGAGATTTGGGTGGGAGAAGCCTCTACCCCTGTCCCCATTCTGTCCTGAACGAGGCCCTACTTCTGCCTGCTGCCTGTAGGACTTTCTGCCGTCATGCCTCTGCCTGTCGCACTGACCACACCACATGTCCTGCCTACTACCAGGACCAATATTTTTGGCACTGCTGACAATATCTCTGCCTGCACTGACCCTGGACTTTATATGGACAGTATCCCTGCCTGGACAATTGTGTTCGCCGTTGCTGACCAAGTCCCTGCCTGCTGCCTGGACCAGTGCTATCCTCCTGTGTACAACTGCGCTACTACAACCACAGGTAAGCTTTTGTTTACGCTTTTCTCAGCATAATGTATTTTGGGGTGTAATTCTTGGTATGTGCATGCTATGTGTCCCTGGAATACCTGATGGTGTTCCTTGCATTTTGGATCTCTGTATGTGGCCAGACTGTGTAGAAGTCTCATACGCATGGTATCGCTATACTCAGGAGGAGTAGCAGAATGTATTTTGAGGTGTCATTTGTGCTATCTAATAGCTACCTGTTGAAAATATCTTCTAAACGGACAACTTTGTGTAAAAAAAATGCGTTTTCATTTTTTTTTTCTCCACATTTTCCAAAAACTTCTGGAAAAAAATGAACCATTCAAAAGACTCATTATGCCTCATAGATTATACGTTGGGGTGTTAGCTTTCCAAAATGGGGTCATTTTGTGGGCGTTTCCATTGTCCTGGTGCTCCAGGGCCTTCAAAAGTGTAATAGATGGTTGAGAAATGTGATGTGTAATTTATGCTCCTAGAACACCTGATGGTGCTCCCTGCATGTTGGGCCACTGTATGTGGCCAGGCAGTGAAAAAGTCCCACACATGTGGTATCGCTATACTCAGGAGGAGTAGCAGAATGTATTTTGGGGTGTCATTTGTGCTATCTATATGCTACGTGTTGGAAATATCTTATAAACGGACAACTTTGTGTAAAAAAAAAATGCGTTTTCATTTTTTTTTTTCCACATTTTCCAAAAACTTCTGGAAAAAAATGAACCATTCAAAAGACTCATTATGCCTCATAGATTATACGTTGGGGTGTTAGCTTTCCAAAATGGTGTCATTTTGTGGGCGTTTCCATTGTCCTGGTGCTCCAGGGCCTTCAAAAATGTAATAGGTGGTTGAGAAATGTGATGTGTAATTTATGCTCCTAGAACACCTGATGGTGCTCCCTGCATGTTGGGCCACTGTATGTGGCCAGGCAGTGAAAAAGTCCCACACATGTGGTATCGCTATACTCAGGAGGGGTAGCAGAATGTATGTTGGGGTGTCATTTGTGGTATACATATGCTATGTGAGAGAAATAAGCTATTACATGGAAAATTTTGTGGAAAAAAAAAATATCTTAATTTTGCAAAGAATTGTGGGAAAAAATTACAACTTCAAATAACTCACCATGCCTCTTACTAAATACCTTGAAATGTCTACTTTCCAAAAAGGGGTCATTTGGGGGGTATTTGTACTTTCCTGGCTTGTTAGGGTCTCAAGAAATGAGATAGGCCTCAGTACATCAGATGTGATAATTTTTTTATGATTTGCACCACAGCTTGTAGACTCTAAAACTTTCACACAGACCAAATAATTTCCACAAATTTTTGGTTATTTTTACCAAAGATATGTAGCAGTATAAATTGTGGCCAAAATTTATGAAGAAAAATTAATAATTTGCTAAATTTTATCACAGAAACCAAGAAAAATTTTTTTTTTTTTTTTTTTTTTTCAATTTTTGTCTTTTTTCATTTATAGCGCAAAAAATAAAAAACCCAGAGGTGATCAAATACCACCAAAAGAAAGCTCTATTTGTGGGAAAAAAAAGGACAAAAAAATTAATTTGGGTACAGTGTTGCATGACTGAGTAATTGTCATTCAAAGTGTGAGAGCACCAAAAGCTGAAAATTGGTCTGGATGGGAGGGGGGTGTTGGTGCCTGGTAGGCAAGTGGTTAAGCATTTTTGTACTTTTTTTTTATATTTGCACTTCAATAGAGTATTTGTCATTTGAATTTCATTGGATTGTATTATTAAGATATATACTATGTGAGATATGTTGGATTGTTTTTTCACTGCGCACACTGAGATAGATGTTTACCATTGGATTTAATTGTGTATATCACAGTTACTAGCCAGGTTTATGATATTTGAGATCATAGATCTGCACCCCTTGTTCTTTTTATTTCAATACTTCTTGGTGAATCACAAAATCTCAGGTGGCAGCGATCTTATTTGATCCTTGTGCTTCCCATCAATATTCAAGGCGCTATATCTTCCTCTTCCTTATACTCCATAAATTGTCTTTAACAAATTCAATAGGGTAGCAATATCAGTTTGGACATCCTAGTCTCCCTTGCATCCATGACAGCATTTAGCCTGCCAAGTGATGGCCCATTAAATACAACAAAGGGTACAGGCACTTATCTCCATGTGTTATATTTGAAATGTTTTCTCTGTATAACGGACACTTTTTCCACCAATCAAGTCCTTTCCTGCCAAGCCCAGGTTTTGAAGGCTTTCTTTCCAAAAACTAGGGAAGGGTATTCAGAAAAGGCATTATTCCATGCCTGCTGCACAAATCCTGCAGATCGCTATGAAGCAAAGAGCTTACACTATAACTGCTCTAGGAAGCAGGGCCCTTACAGTTATTTTATCCTTTTCTTTTAATGTGAACAATATACTATGGGGTTGATTTTTTTTTTTTTTTTTTTTTTGCCACTTCAGCGATATCTTTTGAGAGACTTAATTCAACTTGAGAGTTCATCTCTGTCCCTTCTCCTTTTCACATCATTGTGGCTTAAGTCACTTTATATATGGCAACTTTTTTTTTTTTTTTTTTTTCCCATAGTAATATTATTTTATAATTAACATCAGGCTTTTACATTTGTTTTTATTTATTTACCCCCTCAATATTTTCCCCTTCCCCCTTCTCCCCCCTACCCCCCCCTTCCCAACCTCTTCCCAACCTCCCTCCCCTCCCTCACCCACCTCGGACCTCTCTATCTATCAATATGTTCCTACTCTGCCTTATATAATTTTCCATTGCTCGTGCTGATACTATTGCCTCAATTCTTGTGCGTGACTCCATGACTTTTTGAAGGTTCTCCAACATTCCCATTTTCCTTTCAACCCTATATCTTTTTCCTCAACCTCCTCTCTCAAACTTTCCATCCTATAGGTTTCTTCTACTGCATCTATACAATCCCAGATTTGTGGGCTGTCCGGTCCTTTCCAATTCTTAGGTATAAGTCGCTTTGCAGCGTTTAAGAGATGTGGTACTAATGATTCCCTGTATTTCACTACCCCTTCATCTGTTCCATGAAACAGGATAACCCACGGGTCATACTCCAGTGTCTTTTTAGTAATTTCTTTTACTAAGTCTATTATCTTTACCCAAAACGTTTTAATTTTCGGACATTGCCACCAAATGTGTGCCATAGTTCCGACCTCCCCGCACCCTCTCCAACAATCAGGGGATTTTCCCGTTTGGTATCTGCTTACTTTGTCTGGGGTCGCGTACCAGCCTGTTAAACACTTATAATTTACCTCTGCTGTCTTCATGTCTACCGCAGAATTGTGTGTCAGTTGCATTATTTTCCCTATTTTCAAAGTGCTTTTCTGTGCTCCTAATTCCCTTTGCCATTTGACAATGAATGGGGGGATCACCAGCTCGTCAGTCGTCATCAGTAATTTATATAATTTAGAAATTATATTTCTTGTATTTTCTGCTGTGCATATCCGCTCCAGTTGTGTCAGATCTAGTTCTGACCTGTTTGGTTGTGGTAACTTCTTTACAAACTGACCTAGCTGCTGATACCGCCACTCACTTATCACCATTAGCTCTTTCTTGTGTTCTAAATCGTGTAGTGTTCTTAATTTTCCATTCTCCATTATGTCCCTTAGTTGTGCCCTATCGTTTTTAATCCAATTACCCCCCGTTTTTTCACTCCCCGGTGCAAACATCTCGTTATTTTTTAGCGCTATTAGAGGTGAATTAAAATCTCCGTTTAGGCTTTTGTAAACTTTATCCCAAATTCTTAAATTGTTTTGTGTCAGTGCATGAGTGTTAGTTCCTATTCCTCTAAATTTTGGGGGATTCCATATTATGTCTTTCAAACGTGCATTACACAGTGTGTTCTCTATGCTCACCCACCTTTTTTCCCTTGTGTCCTTTACCCACTCCACTACTCTGGATAACGCTATGGCATTATAGTAATGTTGAATATCTGGTATTCCTAATCCCCCTCTTTTTTTTTCCTGTTTTAATGTTAGAAAGGATATTCTTGGCTTTTTGTTTTTCCATATAAAGTTCATCACTATGGTTTTGAGTTTCCTGAGGTATGTTTGTGCTAGTGCGACGGGTATCATCTGAAATTTGTACGTTATTTTGGGGAGGAGGACCATCTTTAGGGTATTTATGCGTCCGATCCAGGATATTGGCTTATTAAGAAATCTTTTACATTCTTGTTTGATTTCATCCAGGAGAGGTATATAATTAGTTTTATAGATCTTATCAAGGGAGTTAGTTAATTTTATGCCCAAATATTTGATTGTTTTCCGCCAGGGGAAATGGAACTCTTTCTGTATCTCCATTTTTTCTCTATTAGTCATATTTATGTTCAAAATCTCTGATTTGGCTAAATTAATTTAAAAATTTGATAATTCACCATATTGTTTTAAGGTTGTGAGTAGCTTCGGCAGGGTGGTCCTTGGGTGTCCGATGTAAAATAATATGTCGTCTGCGAAAGCTGCTATTTTATGCTCTTCCTCCCCTGCCCAAATTCCTCTAATTTCTAAGTTGTTTCTTATAGTAGCCAGGAGTGGTTCCACCGATATAATAAATAATAGGGGGGACAGGGGGCACCCCTGTCTCGTCCCGTTCTTCATCTCGAAGGGGGCGGAGGGTAGTCCATTTATTGTCACTGAGGCTGTGGGGTGCTGATACAACGACTGGATCCACCGGATCATTCTTGTTCCGAATCCCATTATTTCCAGAGTCTGTACCATGAGTCCCCAGTCTACCCTGTCGAAAGCTTTCTCAGCGTCGATCGACAGGAGTAGACCTGGGGACCCACTTTCTTTTATCCTCTGTATTAGGAGAAGCGACCTAACCCCGTTATCCCTCCCTTCCCTACCTGAGATAAAACCCACTTGGTCCGGATGTATCAATTTGTTCATCAGGCCCTTAATCCGCCTTGCCAATACTTTGGCGTAAAGTTTTATGTCCATATTTAAAAGCGAGATCGGCCTATAACTAGAACAAATCGATACATCCTTTCCCTCTTTTGGTATGACCGTGATTTGGGCGGTCGCCGCCTCCCTACTCAGTCCATATTCCACTCCCAAGCCGTTAAAAAACTGACATAGTCTTGGAATCAGGATCTCCCCATATTTCTTATAGTAAGCGGTTGTAAACCCGTCCGGGCCCGGACTTTTACCTGGCGCCGTATCTCTTAAAGCTTCTTTAATCTCTTCCTGGGTTATGGGTGTCTCTAACTCCTCCCTCTCCTCTTCTGTAATAGCTGGTAGTTGTGCCTTAGTTAAGAAATCTTTTGTTTTCCGAATTTTCTCCTCCAGCAGGGACCCCCTATTCTTTACAGAGTACAGCTTCTTATAGTAGTTTTTAAATGTTTCTGCGATTTCCTTAGTTTCATAGACCATCTCTCCCGTTTCAGTTTGTATTTTGTCAATATAATTTATCGATTTTTTCTTTTGAAGTATTTTAGATAGATGTTTACTGGCTTTATTTCCCCATTTATATCGCTCTTGGGCTATTCTGTTATATTTTCTTTTTTCTTCTTGGTCCATGTACTCTTTCAGTTCTCCTCTTGATTACTAATTGTTGGTGAGAGGTGGAGTGTGGGCTTAAGTGTTTTTTATGTAGTTGTTCCGCTATCGCTACTTCCTCCCTTAACCCCTTTATTTTCTCTGCCCTTTCTTTTTTCCGTTTTGCTCCTAGCGCTATTAGAACTCCTCTCACATACGCCTTGTGGGCCTCCCACAGTGTTGCTGCTGAGATTCCTTCAGTATCATTGATCTGAAAGTACTGCTCTATTTCTTTTTTTAGCTTCTCGGCGCTTTCCTCATCCCTTAACATTGCTTCGTTTATTCGCCATTTGTTGGAATGTCTTTGATTACCTGCCGTTTTTAATCTCATTACTACCGAGGCGTGGTCCGACAGTGAAGCTATTTCTATTTTTATCTCGGCAACTTCCCCGACCAGTCTGTGATCTACCAGGATGTAATCTATCCTAGAGTATGTCCCGTGCACAGGGGAGAAGAACACAAAATCTTTGCTTTTTTGATGGTGTATCCTCCATGCGTCCACTAGCTGACATTTTTTTAATTTTTGTTTTAGTGCTTTTAACTGTACGTTCTCTGTCCCCTGCACACGGGACGTACTATCTATACTCGGTTCCAGACAGAGATTGAGATCTCCCATTAAGATCACATGCCCCCTCTGGAAAACCATCAATTTTCCCAATATTTTAATCATGTATTTTGCTGCATTCGTATTTGGGGCATAGATGTTTGCCAGTGTGAGTTCCATTTCGCCTAGTTTTCCTTTTAAAAACAGGAATCTTCCCTCCGGGTCTGTTAACCTCTCTTCTAATTGAAATCTTGTCCCTTTGGACATCCCTATTGCTACTCCTCTTGTTCTTGTGTTAATCGTGTCCCCATAGTACCATGTCGGATAATTGGCTGATGATAATTTTATATTTGTTTCATGCGATAGGTGCGTTTCTTGTAGGAAAACTATGTCTGCGCGGTAGTCCCTGAGTTCATTGAGGATCTTATTTCTTTTGGCTAGAGTATTTAAGCCTCTAACATTGTATGTCAGGAAACGGGTTTCAGTTATTTATATTCTCTTTTTTTTTTTTTTTATTATAAAGTCAGCCCACGTACATATATTTATCCTTAGTCTTCCTAGGCACTTTTTTAACCGAGGTGGATGAGGTTCCCTCCCCCCTGTCCCCTTTTCTTCCCTCCCTCCCCCCCCCCCACCCCTCCCAACCTCCCCCCTCCCCGCCTTCCCCCTGTCTTCCCTCCCTTCCTCCCCAGTCCCCCTGACCCCCAGCTTCTCCCTCCCTCCCCCCACCCCCATCCCTCCTTCCCTGTGGCCCTCTCCCGACCCCGAAGTCGCCTATGGCCTGGTACTCCCTGGCCATCTGCGATTTCTTCCTATTGAGGTGGGTTCCCTGACTGCCCGCCCATGCACATACTCCCCTCTAATCAGGTAGATTCAAGAAGCTTAGATCGTCTTTTACATTCCTGATGGGCTTGTACTCCTTGTATTTCCTGTACAGAAGAACAAGATGGGAGTAGATGGTGTGTATGTGCATGCCGGTCGAACCCCAGCGTTGGATCTTACTCAACTCCCCCTCCTTACCCACTTAACCCCCCCCCCTTTCCCTCGCTGTTTACCTCCCTTTTCTTTCTCCATCCCTCCCGCATTAGAGAAAACACCGGTCCCAGTAGAGGGGGCATAGACAATACAAATATGAAAGTGTAATCTACCCAGCCATAGGCCCTCTCCCCTCCCTCCTCTCCCCCCCCCCCTCTCCTCCAACTCCCCCTCCCTAAGTTTCTTCATCTGTCCAACCTGGCAATACGGGTATCAGGAGGTCTAATTTATTACAAAACTCTACCAAGTCTTCTGGAAAGACTAATCTAGCAGATATTCCCTCTTTCTGTCCTATGAGACTTGCTGGGAACCCCCAGTTGTACTTGATATTCTGTGTCCTCATCTGCTCCAAAAGGGGCTTCAGGAGTCTCCTTCTTGTCAGAGTGTCTGGGGCTAGGTCCGCATACAGCTGCACCACCTCTCCTTCATATAATAAAGGTGCTGCCCGTCGTGCCTTAGCCCAAACCTCCGCCCTATCTTCATAAAATCGAAATTTAGCTATAATGTCCCTTGGCCTTCCTTCCGCTGCGTTTCTAGTTCTTCCGACCCTGTGGATCCTCTCAATCTTCTGGGGGTCTCTCGAGGAGGGGGTTAAATATTTTTACCATTATTTCTCTTAGGTCTTCACCCTTCTTCTCTGGGACTGCTCTCACTCTCAAATTCTGTCTTCTGTTCCTGTTCTCCTGGTCCTCCAGTCTGTACAGAATTTGCCTCTGGTTGTATTTTGTTATTTTGACCTGTTCCTTTAGTTCGATTAATTCCTGGGTATGTTTGACCATTTTTTCTTCGACCTCCTCGACTCTCGTCAGCAGATGGCCTAGGTCTCCTCTTAATGCATTAATATCTGCCTTGATTGCAGTCTCGAGTTTCAAGAACATGTCCATCATGTCTTCTTTCGTTAATATTTGAGGGTCTGCTCTTGGTTCTTCTACTCTGCTTATTTCGGATTCGCTTTCTGCGGTTATGTCCCCTCTTGACTGGTCTGATGCCTCTCCAGGTTTTGGAGCATTACCTTTTCTTCTGTCTGGTTTACCTTGCTGTTCCATTCCTTGTGGACTTACTCCCTGATTCATGTATTGTTTTATCGTGCTGCTTGTTGCCTTCGGGGTTTTGGGGGCACTCCCCTTTGTTGTTTTGTTCGTTGTTTTACTCATCGTTATTTCCTTTATCTTTCTTATTCGTTTCCCCAGCTTGTTTTGTTAATTTTACCGTCACCTCTGACCGGGGATTCTCCTTTTGCCCCTGCAATACCCGATAGGGATGATAGTGTTGTTTATTGATTAGTCTATTGGTGTCTAAACCCTTTCCCTTACAGATTTAAGTTTCACACCCTTGTTCTCTCGCAGCACACTTGCTGTCTAAAGGGTCATTGATGGGGAGTGGGTACTCTAATACGGTAAAGGAGTTTTGGGAAAACAAGACAAAAAAAAAAAAAAAAACAGATAGCAAGAAAAAGGGGAGGGGCAAGAGAGTCCTGGAGGATCCCCTATTCCCCCCTCACTTGATCCTCTCCCGAGTACTGTTACCCCTTCCTGGGATAATCAGGGGGGACATAAAGGAATCAGTACGAAGGTCCTGGTAGCTGTTGTTGTAGTTGTTGTATAAGATTTCTATGTCCCCGTACTATACTGCTCCTGGTTTCCGGTCCAACTTCCGGCGTATATATTGCCCGGCCTATTTTGACATTATAAGGAGGGCAGATTTAATCCCTGGCACTTAAGCCCGACAAAGCCAGGGGACATAACATGGAAAGGGGAGGAGGACAGCCCAGGAACGAGGAGGGAGGGGATGGTAGCAGCCACATGGGGGGGGAGTCTTTCTCACCGTTACCTTAACCGTTATTTTCACTGTTATCTTCTGCTGGCTTCAATCCCCATTCCTCCTTTCTTCCCGCCAACACATACTCAAATTTCCTCACCGGTTACATATGTTACTATTTAAAATCAGTTCTGCCAGATAGGGATTTTGCAATAGGTCTACCGAAACTCCAGTTCCCAATGTCCTACCGTTTCCCCTTTTTCCTTCCTTTCTTCCTCCAGGCAGCAGCGGGGCTGAGAAGGAGGGGGGGAGCCGCCAATGGGGAGGGGAAAAAAACAAAACAAAAAAGAAAAAGAAAAAGGGCAAGGTCCAGCGCAAGGTCGTCTTCCACAGCTCAGGTTACATGCAATTTACTGTATCATGAGAAAAAAAAACATACCCGGAACTCATACTGTATACAGATACCCATAATAGTTCCTACAATGCAGTTCTTATATACTCTATATACTGTATGCAAAGTATACCGGGATTTATCTTTTAAGTTACGCTTCTTGATCTGCGCTTTTTGTTTAAGCAGTCATTTCATTTCCCTTTTCCTGCTGAAACAAGAAATGCCACAGTGCATATTACATTTCCCCTTTCCTCTTAGGGTACATTTCGCTTCCCTCTTAGGGTACCTTGATCTTCTGCTCCTCTGCTGGTGATCCGGCCCGTCCTCCACCTCCTTCCCCTGGGCTGTCCGTTTGTCAGCCCCCTTATCTCTTACCTCCTCTCCCAGGACCGGCTTCCTCCCCGTGAGGTGGGTGCACGGCTACGCCGTGGTTTCATCTGCAGTACAGCGGGATGGGGGGTTCTGGCTTCCTACTGCCGTGGTAATGCGCGTTGCGGGACCCGCCGCGGATGCAGCTTCTCCTCGGAGCCAGTGGGGGGGGGGTCTTATGGGCTGTCAGCCTCGGTCATGGAGGCTGTCACTCTCCACTTCGTGCCGATGCATTCCGGGTTCCTGCTGGCGTTCGAACCTCGCGGCTCTGTCAGGCTCCTCCCTCCGTGACGTCCGCTACGTCATCACGCCCCCCCTATGGGGTTGATTTAATAAACCTGGAAAGTGCAAAATCTTATGCAGCTCTGCATAGAAACCAATAAGCTTCCATTTTTTTTTTTTCAAAGCTAAAGTAATATTAAAGGCACAAATTAAAAAATAAATAAATAAGAACATTTCATACAGTACTTACCCCACTCTGTGCAAAACCACTGCCCTGATCCTCCTCTTCTTGGGTCCACTGCTGGTGCTCCTGGCCCCTCTTGTCAAGTGTGCCCAGAGCAAGCAGCTTGCAATGGGGGCATCCCAGCAGCGTGCTCCTGAGCCACTGCTCTATGTGTCCATTCAGACACGGAGCAGCAGCTCAGACCTGCCCCCATCTCTCTTCATTGACTCACTGGCTGTGATTGACAGCAGAGTGAGCCGATAGCTCCCACTGCTGTCTCAGCCAATGAAGAGGGAGAGTCCCCGGAGTGCTGAGACACTTGTGCACATTGTTGGATCGGAATGGAGCTCAAGTGAGTATTAAAGGGGGCTGGGGGAGCTGCTGCACACAGAAGGTTTTTTTTACCTTCATGCAGAATGCATGAAGGTAAAAAACCTTGAGCCTTTGCAACCACTTTAATTGAACAAGTTAAAGTTAGAAGCTGATTGGCTTACACAGTTTTAGTAAATCAATCCCTATATATATTGTATCCTTGCTTTATAGCATATTATGAAGTACTATTTAAAAAAAATATATATAATTAATGGTATATTTGAAATATCTGTTGGATCTTTGTCTCCGCAATCTTGTTAAGGCTGTTTAATAATTTGGAGTTTGAGTGTTACTCTGAGAAGTTTAAAGATTGCTTTGTTGCTTTGATTTACAGTTGCGTTTGTCCCCATACCCACCAGTGACACATTTCCTGAAAAGTTCTCCCTGCCACACCCCAGTTTTTCCAGCAAAGGGTGCAGTGCCTTTTGCCACTCACACATTCTTATACGTCCTGCATATGGCAATGCTGACCTACCCTCCAATCAGGGTAACCTTACTAAATCAGAACTCTGAAGAACAGATTTATTGGTCAATTCCCCTCTCATTATGTTTGCTCTCTCTGTAGAACTTCCCAGGACATAACTTGCCTTATTCAGGAAATAATTCTTACTCCTTAGTTATCTCATGCAGCCAGTCACATTCCATCATACTCTGATCTGATTTTAGCAGCATGAATACGCATTGGTTATTATAAGGTACTGCACTAAAGAGTCAAAACTCTTTCAGAAAAAGGTTGGTCATTTGCATTTCTTTTGTATCTGTGGGCTCAATTCACGAAAGGCTATCGCATGTGGTATTTGGGTCATGCAAAACATTTTTTCCCAAATATCGAATGTGAAACTGAAAATGTCAACTCACTATCCCTTTATGCAGTATTTACCTCAAAAAGCAAAAATACTCAGTAAATATTACAAAAAAACAGAGCTAAAGTCAATTCACTAAAAGGAAATAAATAAATAAAAGAATGTGTTAAATAAGTAGTAGTCCAGGCATGCGTTATAACAGGGATGTATGAGTAGTCTCTACCTTTTTGGATCAGTTCTCCAGTTTTTCAGAGACTTTTTTTTATATAAAAGCAAACACATTATTTGCTGCATAAACCTCTCAATCACTCCAAACATAATACAATGTACATGCATATCACAATCAGTGGCGGCCTGTCCATAGAGGGTGCACGGGCGCCTGCCCCTCCATCCATGCGTCTGGTCTACATATCGGGGCATCGAACTATGGATTCCAATGGGGGGAGTGTTTTTTTGAAGTACCTGATTAGAGCCGGAGGCTCTAATATGCTTCAAAAAAGGGTGGGCTCTGCCCCCCTACCTTACCCAGTTGTGTGATGATAACAAATTAGTTTTCGCTATTTTCACACTAAAGCTCCTCCCTGCCGATCAGGAGGAAGGTTGGGAGACCTGCTTGTTTCCAGATTGGCCAAAATGTCAGGCGGTCCTATTAGATGCCTAGCACTTAGGAGGAACAAAGAGGAGACACACGGTAGAGGAGCACCAGAGCCGCTGCCTGCATCCTGAGAGAGGAGAAGAGGACACCACAGCCTGCCAGACCTAGATTGGGTAGGTGCCTGACTGCCGGCCGCCCGGGGGGTTGTCACTCACACCACCATCCCCTCCAGGGGGGCTGGTGGCGTGGCACTGACAACCCCCTGGAGGGGGTGGTGGTGTGAGTGCAACGCCACGGCCCGTCTGGGGGGAGGGGTGTGCTGTCAGCGCCATGCCAATGGCTGCCCAGAGGGGAGGTGCTTGTTTGCCGCCCCCGAAAGAAAAACCCACCAGCCGCCACTGATCACAATGATGTCATATGTAGTGGATATACTTTACTTTTCCACAAATATCTTTGGAGATGTCTTTGGTGAAAATGTTTACAAGACAGAAGCTTTTTTGTATGTTCTATTACAAAATCCTTAAAGTGATTGTAAAGTCTCATTTGTTTTTCTATAAAAACAACAAAACATGTTATACTTACCTGTTCTGTTGCAGTGGATTTGCACAGAGCAGCCCAGATACTCCTCTTCTCGACTCCCTCTTCTGTGCTCCTGGCCTCTCCCTCCTGTTGAGTGCCCCCCACAGCAAGCAACTTGCTATGAGAGCACCCGAGCCAAGTCACAGCTCCCTGTGTCCATTCAGACCCAGGGCCGTGATCTCTCCTGATTGGCTGACTGACTTTGATTGACAGCAGTGGGAGCAAATGAGAGCAGGAAAATCGTGTGTAGGGAATTCCGACGGACAATGTGCCACGCATGCTCAGATCAAATTACGAGACCAAATCGAATGGCTACTAGCCTCTACGTAGTTCCGTAGTATGCAACGAACGATCGGATTTTCCGACAACCTTGTTCGACCGTGTGTATGCAACACCAGTTTCGGACAAAATCCAACACACTCAGTTTGGAAGTTTGCAATTTTCCGATTCTCCTCCTCTCGTTACAACTACACTCCTCGCCACGCCTGCCTCTGTAGAACTACAAGTCCCACTGCACTATATTCTGTTTCAAAGTTTACATAGGTTTAATATGTACAAAGATCCATGTAGCATTTGATAATAATAATAATTCCCAAACAAGAGTATTACACACAGTCACTTACCAGCTGATCTGATCTTTTATCTTTATTTCTATGATTTTTTTGGATGTATGTATGTGTATATGTTTATATGCATATGAATGTACACATAGATACTGTATATATATATAGTGTAACATTGTGGACCATTAGCTCTCTTGGCAGATGCGTTTGTTAGTGATTCAAGCCAGTCAGGAACTATATTTAAGGGCATGGTAGCCCATTTTTATTAAAAAGGCAAATGAAAGTCTGTGACATAAAGGTTTCCCACACAGGGTTCTTCTCCAGCAAATAAACACTCAAAAAATGCTAGCCCACCTGGCTCTTTAGCAGTACCTCTGCTTTTTGTCCTGGTCACACAGACCACAGGATTCCTCAATCGGGATGGCTTCTCTTTAGCGCCCACAGCTTCACTCTGGCCTTAGTCCTCAGGCTGTTGCACTGCCTCTTGCAGTCGCACGTTCTGGCTGCCTCCTGCAACCTCTCTGACTCCTGGAGACCTCCTGTCTCCCTGGGTGTGGAGCAGTCTCCAACTGGGAGCCATGAAGTCTTCCCATACTCTCATTATAAGTGCTGTGCTCACCTGAGCACACACCCTGCTGGTAATTTACAAAGTCTGGACACAGGGTTGGAGATCCCGTCCCACCCAAGACACTATGGAATCTCCAAACTACAGAGCCCCATGACCGAATACCAAAACCTGGAGAAAGCTGCAAAAGCAGTTTTCTCCAGTCCACATTTATGCTCTGTAGCCTTGCACCAAGCAAATGTGCATACCCTGTGTCCCCCAAATTATCAATTTTACCTTGACAGCATCTCCTACTGTCACAATAGGTACACATATGTACCTATATGTACACCTACATATATATACCTATGACCTTTCATGTTGTCAGACTTAGTATTATACTAATAATGTCTACATTTATATTATATTTTGTTGTTGTTGTAGCCCTGATAATGGGGGAGTGTTTTCTGGCCACGGAAACACATTGACTGTTTTTAGTTCAAATAAATAAATCAGTTTGGACCCAACAATATTGAAACACATCACTTTGACCTGAATCAACTCTCTGTGTATATACTAGCAAAAGTCCCAGATAGCAAGGATAACTTGCCACACATTTGTGGCAGTATTAAATTGTAAGTCTGGTAACTTGCTGCACATTTTCACTGGCAAGGTATACACTTGCAGAGCACTTGAAGCACAATTTCTAGTTGACTCATTTCCAATTTGTAGCAAACTTGTGTGGCACGTCTCTAGTAAGAGCAAAGCTGCAGTGGTGAGTCTACAGCAAGAGTAATGCAAGTCTACAGCATGAAAATTTAGCCACAGTGACCCCTGTGGTGGGAGGACTATTGCACAACATAACTGAACTAGAACTTGCAGCAGATCTGCAGATAGATTGCATAGAAGGTTAATTTGGAGTCATGCAATGCAGACTTGCTGCAATTGTGCAACAAACTCGTGAAGCCTGGCAAGTCTAGCAATAGCTTAGCAAGTCATTTTCAAGCTTGCAGTACAATTGCTATCTGGGCATGTGACCATTCTGTCAAAGTTAATAGGATAAAGGAAAAAACAATGATGTGCATTAAGAGTTTAGAGTGCTTAGATGCATCAATGGCAACGATCACAACAGTCTTAAAAGAGGGGAAGGATAAAAAAAATTTGCTCAAGCTATAGACCAATCTCGTTGTTGAATATAGATATAAAGATCTATGCAAAAGTATTGGCAGATAGAATAAAAGATATAGTCCTGAAATTAGTCCACCCCGACCAGGTAGGGTTTGTAACAGAGAGGGAGGGCAAAGACAATGGGATTAGAACATTACTTCTTCTCCAGAAAATGAGTGAGGGGGGAATCCCCAGTCTACTCCTCTCGATAGATGCTGAGAAAGCTTTCGACAGAGTAGACTGGGGATTCATGATGGGGACTTTAGCAGGGATGGGTTTTGGAGTCAAAATGATGGAGAGAATTAAGATATTGTATAGGAACCCAATGGCAGCTATAAGAATCAATGGGATGCTGTCCCCCCCTTTTAGGCTATATAATGGCATCAGGCAGGGGTGTCCGTTGTCACCCCTCCTGTTTATATTGACATTAGAGCCACTACTATCGACAGTAAGAAGGAACGTAGATATAGGAGGGGTACAAGTTGGAAAAGAAACCCACAAAGTAGCTGCATTTGCAGATGATCTTTTATTCTATATCACCAACCCCCGAATCACTATGCCCAATCTATTGAACACATTAAGAGAATATAGAGAAGTTTCAAACATTAAAATTAACCCAGACAAGTCGGAGGTATTAAATATTAACATTGGTCCGAGAGAAGAGCAAAGTTTACAAAGAGAATTTAAATTCTCCTGGAAAAATACAGAAATAAAATATTTGGGAGTAAAATTAACCCCTTCGATAGATAAGATCTACCAGGCCAATTATATCCCATTACTAGAAGAGGTGAAAGTGTAAACTAAGAGAATAGCAGAAAGACCCCTGTCCTGGATAGGGTGTATAAATGCGCTGAAGATGATCATCCTGCCTAAAGTACTCTACAAACTTCAAATGCTCCCCATTTACATACCCCCAGCATATTTTAAAGTGATTAAAATATTAATAACAAGACTAATATGGATGGGCCCGGTGCTCGATGCGAACCCACGTTCGCATCGAGCACCGGGCGTTCGCTCGATCGGCGAGCCCAGAACTATTTGGGCCGTTCGCATCACATTCGTGTGATGCGAGCGGCCCCGCAATGCATTGCGGCCGGCGCGGCTGGCACAGTGCATTGCTGGCTGATGATTGGCCAAGCATGCACTGTGACCCCGCATGCTTGGCCAATCACAGCGCCGGAAACTCGGAGAGCCATAATTGGCTACAGGCAGGACGCCTGTAGCCAATTAAAGCTCAGGGGCTTTAGTACACGCCCCACCATTTAAAAGGCCGCCACGCCGTCGGCGCCGGTCACATGAGTTCCGGCTTTAGGAGAGATCAGGCTGATTCTGTGTCTTTGCTAGATTCATTCATATAGAAAGATTTGCTCTACTTTGCTAAACCATTGGCTATTTATTTGCTAAACCATTGCTACCTGTCATTGATCGTCCATTGTTGCTGCTGGTTAGTGTGTTATTAGCTGCTGCTGGGGATTAGTCTGGTGCGTGTTTTACTGTTAGTAGCATTGCACCCCAAAAGCACAAATAGGACTTCTAGTGTGTTAGTGGCATCAAACAGAGCTCCTATATTTTCTTCTCAGCAGCTTTCATAGGACTTCTAGTGTGTTAGTGGCATCACACAGGGCTCCTATATTTTCTTCCCAGAAGCACCCATAGGACTTCAATTGTGTGTTAGTGGCATCACACAGAGCTCCCATATTTTCTTCCCAGAAGCACCCATAGGACTTCTAGTGTGTTAGTGGCATCACACAGAGCTCCCATATTTTCTTCCCAGAAGCACCCATAGGACTTCTAGTGTGTTAGTGGCATCACACAGAGCTCCCATATTTTCTTCCCAGAAGCACCCATAGGACTTCTAGTGTGTTAGTGGCATCACACAGAGCTCCCGTATTTTCTTCCCAGAAGCACCCATAGGACTTCTAGTGTGTTAGTGGCATCACACAGAGCTCCCATATTTTCTTCCCAGAAGCACCCATAGGACTTCTAGTGTGTTAGTGGCATCACACAGAGCTCCCATATTTTCTTCCCAGAAGCACCCATAGGACTTCTAGTGTGTTAGTGGCATCACACAGAGCTCCCGTATTTTCTTCCCAGAAGCACCCACAGGACTTCTAATGTGTTAGTGGCATCACACAGAGCTCCCATATTTTCTTCCCAGAAGCACCCAGGACTTCTAGTGTGTGTTAGTGGCATCACACAGAGCTCCCATATTTTCTTCCCAGAAGCACCCATAGGACATCTAGTGTGTTAGTGGCATCACACAGAGCTCCTATATTTTCTTCCCAGCAGCACCCATAGGACTTCTAGTGTGTTAGTGGCATCACACAGAGCTCCCATATTTTCTTCCCAGAAGCACCCATAGGACTTCTAGTGTGTTAGTGGCATCACACAGAGCTCCCATATTTTCTTCCCAGAAGCACCCATAGGACTTCTAGTGTGTTAGTGGCATCACACAGAGCTCCCATATTTTCTTCCCAGAAGCACCCATAGGACTTCTAGTGTGTTAGTGGCATCACACAGAGCTCCCGTATTTTCTTCCCAGAAGCACCCACAGGACTTCTAGTGTGTTAGTGGCATCACACAGAGCTCCCATATTTTCTTCCCAGAAGCACCCACAGGACCTCTAGTGTGTTAGTGGCATCACACAGAGCTCCCATATTTTCTTCCCAGAAGCACCCACAGGACTTCTAGTGTGTTAGTGGCATCACACAGAGCTCCCGTATTTTCTTCCCAGAAGCACCCATAGGACTTCTAGTGTGTTAGTGGCATCACACAGAGCTCTCATATTTTCTTCCCAGAAGCACCCACAGGACTTCTAGTGTGTTAGTGGCATCACACAGAGCTACCATATTTTCTTCCCAGAAGCACCCATAGGACTTCTAGTGTGTTAGTGGCATCACACAGAGCTCCCATATTTTCTTCCCAGAAGCACCCATAGGACTTCTAGTGTGTTAGTGGCATCACACAGAGCTCCCATATTTTCTTCGCAGAAGCACCCATAGGACTTCAATTGTGTGTTAGTGGCATCACACAGAGCTCCCTATATTTTCTTCCCAGAAGCACCCATAGGACTTCTAGTGTGTTAGTGGCATCACACAGAGCTCCCTATATTTTCTTCCCAGAAGCACCCATAGGACTTCAATTGTGTGTTAGTGGCATCACACAGAGCTCCTATATTTTCTTCCCAGAAGCACCCATAGGACTTCTAGTGTGTTAGTGGCATCACACAGAGCTCCTATATTTTCTTCCCAGAAGCACCCATAGGACTTCTAGTGTGTTAGTGTGGCATCACACAGAGCTCCCATATTTTCTTCGCAGAAGCACCCATAGGACTTCAATTGTGTGTTAGTGGCATCACACAGAGCTCCTATATTTTCTTCCTAGAAGCACCCATAGGACTTCTAGTGTGTTAGTGGCATCACACAGAGCTCCTATATTTTCTTCCCAGAAGCACCCATAGGACTTCAAGTGTGTTAGTGGCATCACACAGAGCTCCCATATTTTCTTCCCAGAAGCACCCATAGGACTTCTAGTGTGTTAGTGGCATCACACAGAGCTCCCATATTTTCTTCGCAGAAGCACCCATAGGACTTCAATTGTGTGTTAGTGGCATCACACAGAGCTCCTATATTTTCTTCCCAGAAGCACCCATAGGACTTCAAGTGTGTTAGTGGCATCACACAGAGCTCCTATATTTTCTTCCCAGAAGCACCCATAGGACTTCTTGTGTGTTAGTGGCATCACACAGAGCCCATATTTTCTTCCCAGAAGCACCCATAGGACTTCAGTGTGTTAGTGGCATCACACAGAGCTCCTATATTTTCTTCCCAGAAGCACCCATAGGACTTCTAGTGTGTTTAGTGGCATCACACAGAGCTCCCATATTTTCTTCCCAGAAGCACCCATAGGACTTCTAGTGTGTTAGTGGCATCACACAGAGCTCCCTATATTTTCTTCCCAGAAGCACCCATAGGACTTCTAGTGTGTTAGTGGCATCACACAGAGCTCCTATATTTTCTTCCCAGAAGCACCCATAGGACTTCTAGTGTGTTAGTGTGTTAGTGGCATCACACAGAGCTCCTATATTTTCTTCCCAGCAGCACCCATAGGACTTCTAGTGTGTTAGTGGCATCACACAGAGCTCCTATATTTTCTTCGCAGAAGCACCCATAGGACTTGTAGTGTGTTAGTGGCATCACACAGAGCTCCTATATTTTCTTCCAGAAGCACCCATAGGACTTCTAGTGTGTTAGTGGCATCACACAGAGCTCCCATATTTTCTTCCCAGAAGCACCCATAGGACTTCTTGTGTGTTAGTGGCATCACACAGAGCTCCTATATTTTCTTCGCAGAAGCACCCATAGGACTTCTAGTGTGTTAGTGGCATCACACAGAGCTCCTATATTTTCTTCCAGAAGCACCCATAGGACTTCTAGTGTGTTAGTGGCATCACACAGAGCTCCCATATTTTCTTCCCAGAAGCACCCATAGGACTTCTAGTGTGTTAGTGGCATCACACAGAGCTCCTATATTTTCTTCCCAGAAGCACCCATAGGACTTCTAGTGTGTTAGTGGCATCACACAGAGCTCCCATATTTTCTTCCCAGAAGCACCCATAGGACTTCTAGTGTGTTAGTGGCATCACACAGAGCTCCTATATTTTCTTCCCAGAAGCACCCATAGGACTTCTAGTGTGTTAGTGGCATCACACAGAGCTCCTATATTTTTCTTCCCAGAAGCACCCACAGGACTTCTAGTGTGTTAGTGGCATCACACAGAGCTCCCGTATTTTCTTCCCAGAAGCACCCATAGGACTTCTAGTGTGTTAGTGGCATCACACAGAGCTCCCATATTTTCTTCCCAGAAGCACCCATAGGACTTCTAGTGTGTTAGTGGCATCACACAGAGCTCCCATATTTTCTTCCCAGAAGCACCCATAGGACTTCTAGTGTGTTAGTGGCATCACACAGAGCTCCCATATTTTCTTCCCAGAAGCACCCATAGGACTTCTAGTGTGTTAGTGGCATCACACAGAGCTCTCATATTTTCTTCCCAGAAGCACCCATAGGACTTCTAGTGTGTTAGTGGCATCACACAGAGCTCCTATATTTTCTTCCCAGAAGCACCCATAGGACTTCTAGTGTGTTAGTGGCATCACACAGAGCTCCCATATTTTCTTCCCAGAAGACCCATAGGACTTCTAGTGTGTTAGTGTCATCACACAGAGCTCCTATATTTTCTTCCCAGAAGCACCCATAGGACTTCTAGTGTGTTAGTGGCATCACACAGAGCTCCTATATTTTCTTCCCAGAAGCACCCATAGGACTTCTAGTGTGTTAGTGGCATCACACAGAGCTCCCATATTTTCTTCCCAGAAGCACCCATAGGACTTCAATTGTGTGTTAGTGGCATCACACAGAGCTCCTATATTTTCTTCCCAGAAGCACCCATAGGACTTCTAGTGTGTTAGTGGCATCACACAGAGCTCCTATATTTTCTTCCCAGAAGCACCCATAGGACTTCTAGTGTGTTAGTGGCATCACACAGAGCTCCCATATTTTCTTCCCAGAAGCACCCATAGGACTTCTAGTGTGTTAGTGGCATCACACAGAGCTCCTATATTTTCTTCCCAGAAGCACCCATAGGACTTCTAGTGTGTTAGTGGCATCACACAGAGAGCTCCTATATTTTCTTCCCAGAAGCACCCATAGGACTTCAATTGTGTGTTAGTGGCATCACACAGAGCTCCCCATATTTTCTTCCCAGAAGCACCCATAGGACTTCTAGTGTGTTAGTGGCATCACACAGAGCTCCTATATTTTCTTCGCAGAAGCACCCATAGGACTTCTTGTGTGTTAGTGGCATCACACAGAGCTCCTATATTTTCTTCCCAGAAGCACCCATAGGACTTCTAGTGTGTTAGTGGCATCACACAGAGCTCCTATATTTTCTTCCCAGAAGCACCCATAGGACTTCTAGTGTGTTAGTGGCATCACACAGAGCTCCTATATTTTCTTCCCAGAAGCACCCATAGGACTTCTAGTGTGTTAGTGGCATCACACAGAGCTCCTATATTTTCTTCCCAGAAGCACCCATAGGACTTCAATTGTGTGTTAGTGGCATCACACAGAGCTCCTATATTTTCTTCCCAGAAGCACCCATAGGACTTCTAGTGTGTTAGTGGCATCACACAGAGCTCCTATATTTTCTTCCAGAAGCACCCATAGGACTTCTAGTGTGTTAGTGGCATCACACAGAGCTCCTATATTTTCTTCGCAGAAGCACCCATAGGACTTCTAGTGTGTTAGTGGCATCACACAGAGCTCCTATATTTTTTTCTCAGAAGCACCCATAGGACTTCTAGTGTGTTAGTGGCATCACACAGAGCTCCTATATTTTCTTCGCAGAAGCACCCATAGGACTTCTAGTGTGTTAGTGGCATCACACAGAGCTCCTATATTTTCTTCCAGAAGCACCCATAGGACTTCTAGTGTGTTAGTGGCATCACACAGAGCTCCTATATTTTCTTCGCAGAAGCACCCATAGGACTTCTAGTGTGTTAGTGGCATCACACAGAGCTCCTATATTTTCTTCCCAGAAGCACCCATAGGACTTCTAGTGTGTTTAGTGGCATCACACAGAGCTCCTATTTTTTTCTTCCCAGAAGCACCCATAGGACTTCTAGTGTGTTAGTGGCATTACACAGAGCTCCTATATTTTCTTCGCAGAAGCACCCATAGGACTTCTAGTGTGTTAGTGGCATCACACAGAGCTCCTATATTTTCTTCTCAGAAGCACCCATAGGACTTCTAGTGTGTTAGTGGCATCACACAGAGCTCCTATATTTTCTTCGCAGAAGCACCCATAGGACTTCTAGTGTGTTAGTGGCATCACACAGAGCTCCTATATTTTCTTCTCAGCAGCACCCATAGGACTTCTAGTGTGTTAGTGGCATCACACAGAGCTCCTATATTTTCTTCGCAGAAGCACCCATAGGACTTCTAGTGTGTTAGTGGCATCACACAGAGCTCCTATATTTTCTTCTCAGAAGCACCCATAGGACTTCTAGTGTGTTAGTGGCATCACACAGAGCTCCCATATTTTCTTCCCAGAAGCACCCATAGGACTTCAATTGTGTGTTAGTGGCATTACACAGAGCTCCTATATTTTCTTCTCAGAAGCACCCATAGGACTTCTAGTGTGTTAGTGGCATCACACAGAGCTCCCATATTTTCTTCCCAGAAGCACCCATAGGACTTCAAGTGTGTGTTAGTGGCATTACACAGAGCTCCTATATTTTCTTCGCAGAAGCACCCATAGGACTTCTAGTGTGTTAGTGGCATCACACAGAGCTCCTATATTTTCTTCGCAGAAGCACCCATAGGACTTCTAGTGTGTTAGTGGCATCACACAGAGCTCCTATATTTTCTTCGCAGAAGCACCCATAGGACTTTAAGTGTGTTAGTGGCATCACACAGAGCTCCTATATTTTCTTCCAGAAGCACCCATAGGACTTCTAGTGTGTTAGTGGCATCACACAGAGCTCCCATATTTTCTTCCCAGAAGCACCCATAGGACTTCAATTGTGTGTTAGTGGCATCACACAGAGCTCCTATATTTTCATTTCCAGAAGCACCCATAGGACTTCTAGTGTGTTAGTGGCATCACACAGAGCTCTATATTTTCTTCTCAGCAGCACCCACAGGACTTCTAGTGTGTTAGTGGCATCACACAGAGCTCCTATATTTTCTTCGCAGAAGCACCCATTGGACTTCTAGTGTGTTAGTGGCATCACACAGAGCTCCTATATTTTCTTCTCAGCAGCACCCACAGGACTTCTAGTGTGTTAGTGGCATCACACAGAGCTCCTATATTTTCTTCGCAGAAGCACCCATAGGACTTCTAGTGTGTTAGTGGCATCACACAGAGCTCCTATATTTTCTTCTCAGCAGCACCCCACAGGACTTCTAGTGTGTTAGTGGCATCACACAGAGCTCCTATATTTTCTTCGCAGAAGCACCCATAGGACTTCTAGTGTGTTAGTGGCATCACACAGAGCTCCTATATTTTCGTTTCAGCAGCACCCATAGGACTTCTAGTGTGTTAGTGGCAGCAAACAGAGCTCCTACATTTTCTTGTCAGCAGCACACATAGTACCTATAGTGTGTTAGTGTCAGCACCCATAGGACCTACAGTGTGTTGTGAGCACACATAGGAGCTCTATTTTTTATACTATATACACTACCGACTACAATGCCTGGAAGACCGCCAAGGGGAGGCAGAGCGTGCAGAGGCAAGAACACAGGGCAGGCAGGTTCTGTTTCTAGAGACAACAGTGCTGGCCGTGGGCGTGGTCGTGCATCGTCATCAGCACGTGGCCATGGGACACGCTCGTTTTTGTTTTCGGCAGCTGGACATGTGGAGCCGCATCATGCTGAAGGCTTGGTAGAATGGATGACCAAGCCCTCCTCATCCTCTCTCACCCACTCTCACCCAGGCTCAGGGTACTGGCAGAGCAGCTGCCAACGCGTACTCAATGGCATCATCAGCCACCCCTTCCCTAGACCCACCATGTCCTCCTGAGGAGTCCCCCGAACTCTTTGAGCACAGTGTTGGGTACATGCTCCAAGAGAATGCCCAACGATTCGAAGGATCGGATGATGATACCCAGCTTGAGGAAGTCAGTAGTGTGCGCGCAGAGAGAGGGGTTGCTGAAGGACAGCAATCTGGCAGTACTGTTCCACTAGCTGCCGCTTACTGCCAGGTTTGCTCTAGTGGTGAAGAGGGAGGGGATGATGAGGTCACTGACTCCACGTGGGTGCCTGAAGGGAGAGAGGAGGAGGAGGAGGAGGACGAGGAGGAGGAGGATGCGGCGTCACATGTCCAACAAGGCAGGATGCCACCTGGAAGCCAGCTAGAGGCCAGCACAGCATCTGTACCACACCGCAGAGCTCCGCCTGTGCAGGGCGCTGCCTCTGCACGTTATCAGAAAAGTTCTTTGGTGTGGGCCTTTTTTGAGACGAGTGCATCAGATCGCACCACTGCTATATGCAATATTTGTCTCAAGCGTATCTCGCGTGGCCAAAACATCAGCCGCTTGGGCACCACAAGCATGAGCAGACATATGTCGACCTGCCATGCAGCTCGTTGGCAAGCACACATAAAAGACCCACACCAAAGAACAAAGCGGACCTCTCCTTGCTCCTCATCAGCTGGGATCTCCATCCCCACTACATCTTCAGTCCTCTCTGAAAGCTGCGCTGAGAGGACTGAAGGTGTAGAATTAGGTGTGTCACAACCAAGTACTTGCAGTACACCGACGTCCGATTGTAGCAGGCAAATTTCCCTGCCCCAGCTGCTGGACCGTCGAAAGAAGTACACTCCCAGCCATCCACATGCCCAGCAGTTGAATGCTAGCTTGGCTAAATTGCTAGCACTTCAACTGCTGCCTTTTCAGTTGGTAGACTCGGCCCCCTTCCGTGAGTTTGTTCAATGTGCGGTTCCTCAGTGGCAGGTTCCCAAACGCCACTTTTTCTCACAGAAGGCGATTCCGTCTCTCTACCGGCATGTGGAAGGCAATGTCCATGCCTCGCTGGACAGGGCGGTCAGCGGTAAGGTGCCTATTACCGCTGACTCATGGTCCAGCAGGCATGGACAGGGACGTTACCTTTCTTTCACGGCCCATTGGGTCACTCTATTGGCAGCTGGGAGGGATGCAGGACAAGGTGCAGTAGTGTTGGAGGTTGTTCCGCCACCACACCTCCAAAATGCTACTACTGCTACTGGTTGTGACACACCTCTCTCCTCCACCCCCCCTCCTCTTCTTCTTCCTCCAGTGCTCTGTCCTCGGAACCAGCGGTGCTCCGTAGGCGTACAAGGGGCTACGCAAGTACGCAGGCAAAAAGATGCCATGCCGTGCTTGCGCTGGTGTGTTTGGGGGACAGGAGCCACACTGGGCCAGAGGTTCTGGCAGCTCTGCAGGGGCAGGCCGAGAGGTGGTTGACGCCACGCCAGCTTAAGCCAGGAATGGTCGTTTCTGACAATGGCACCAACCTCCTCTCCGCCCTGCGACAGGGGTAGCTCACCCATGTGCCCTGTATGGCTCACGTCCTCAACCTGGTGGTGCAGTGGTTCTTGGGCAGGTTCCCAGGCTTACAGGATGTCCTGAGGCAGGCCAGGAAAGTCTGTGTGCATTTCCGCCGATCTTATAATGCCAGTGCTCGGCTGACTGAGCTGCAAAAGGAGCTGAACCTGCCCAAGAACCGCCTAATATGTGACATGCCCACCAGGTGGAACTCAACGTTGGCCATGCTGCAGCGACTGCACACGCAGCAGAGGGCCATCAATGAGTACCTTTGCGACTACGGCACCAGGACAGGGTCAGGGGATCTTGGCTTTTTTTCCCCACGTCAGTGGAGCATGATCAGGGATGCATGCACTGTCCTCTCACCATTTGAGGAGGCCACGAGGATGGTGAGCAGTGACAGTGCATGCATCAGTGACACTGTACCTCTTGTCCACCTGTTGGAGCATACGCTGCGTGGGATAATGGACAGGGCACTTGAGGCAGAACAGAGGCAGGAAGAGGAGGACTTCCTTGCCTCTCAAGGCCCCCTTTATCCGGACAGTGTTCCGTCTGTCCCACCCATCACACAGGAAGAGGATGAGGAGGAGGATTGTGTGAGCATGGAGGTGGAGCCTGGCACTCAGCATCAGCAGCAGCAGTCTTTTAGGGATGATGTACAGTCCCAACAAACCAGTGGACTTGTACGTGGCTGGGAGGAGGTGGCTGGCGATCATGTCATCCTCAGTGACCCAGAAGACTCCGGACCGAATGCCTCAGCTAACCTACGCTGCATGGCCTCCCTGATCCTGCAAAGCCTGCGGAAGGATCCTCGTGTTCTTCGGATCAAGGAGAGGGACCATTACTGGCTGGCCACTCTCCTTGATCCACGGTACAAGGGTAAGGTTGCGGACCTTATCTTGCCGTCGCAGAGGGAGCAGAGGATGAGACATCTCAGGGAGGCCTTGCAGAAAGGTCTGTGCAACGCGTTCACAGAAACTGGGAGGTTACAAACTCCTGGTCCTGGACGACAAGTTGCTGAGGCTTCGGTCAGTAGCAGAAGGAGCGGTGGGGAAGGTGGACGTCTGACCGATGCGTTCAGACAATTTTTTAGTCCGCAGCCCCAAGGTATGATCGGTTCCAGCAACCATCGCCAGCGTCTGATATACATGGTGCAGGAATACCTTGGGGCAAGGTCAGACTTGGACACCTTTCCCACCGAAAATCCTCTGGCTTACTGGGTCCTGAGGATGGATCACTGGCCAGAGCTTGCACAGTATGCAATTGAGCTACTGGCCTGTCCTGCCTCCAGCGTTCTTTCCGAACGCACATTCAGTGCTGCTGGAAGGATTTGTCACCGATCATAGGTTTTGCATTGATATATGTCCCCTGGGGCAGGACCGGGGTCCCCAAACCTGTTTTATGACATTAACATGCATATTGGCCGTTGTAATTAGCACTTTTGATTTCGAACGTTCGCTTCCATTATAAGGTATAGGGTTCGAAAATTCGCGCAAACTTTCGGTTGGTTCGAAGGTTCTGGTGCGAACCGAACCCGGGGGTGTTCGGCTCATCCCTACACCTAAGTACAGAGCACTGGGAAAAAATACACTTACAAGAAATGCAATGAAGGTATGGGACGGGGTACACAAGCACAATAAGTGGAAATACAACTCACCTTTAATTGTTTTAAAAGAGAATAATTATTTTGCACCAGGTAAAAGACAAGTAGGAGGAAATTGGATTAAGAGTGAAGAGGCACAATTGAGACACATTTTGCACAGAGGGAAAATAAGCACAATACAAGATTTAAAGGAGAAAAAAAAACTATTCCAGATTGATGAATGGCGTTATCTCCAGCTGAGTCATTTTGTCCTCTCTCTTCCCCAGCCACTAAGAGGAGGGGAGGAACTGACGGCGATAGAGAAGATGTGTGAATCTGAGACAAAAAAAGGGACGATATCTCACATCTATAAAATTCTGCAGCAGAGGGACGAGTTGGATATACTGTCATACATAAATAGCTGGGAAAGGGAAATAGGCACACAAAGGGATAATCAAGAGTTAAAGAAAATATTAAAATTGGTACATACATCCTCAGTTAATATCGGAATAGTAGAGACAAATTATAAATGCCTATCAAGGTGGTATAGGGTCCCGGTGACTGTAGCAAAGTTCCAAGGAGACCAGGCTCTTGACTGCTGGAGCGGATGTGGTCAGAGAGGGACCATGGCACATATATGGTGGAGCTGCCCCAAGATTGAATTATATTGGAAGGAAATATTAAGATACATCAAAGATATAACGAATACCCAGGTACCGTATGACCCCTGGGTCTGTCTGTTTCACGGAGTTGAAACCCCATATGGAGAATACACTAACTCTCTGATAGTGCATCTTATGAATGCAGCCAAGACCTTGATCCCTAAAAAATGGAAAACAGTAGATAGACAAAAAGTAAAGGAATGGTTTGATAAAATAAAATACATTTTTGAAATGGAAGGGCTTAGGGCGAAGAGGGGGGAAGAGAACGCCTCAATATCAGGTGGGAAGCCTGGAAAAAATTTAGGTTAACGGAGAGGTACAGTGAAGTAATTGGACTGCAGAGTTAAATTGAGGAGATAAGATGGTGGGTCCGGGGGGGTAGATTAGTAGGGTGGGGGGGTAATGAAGGGTAAAGGGTAATTAAGATAGATAAGGGAATAGAAAGAGATGAGTATGTAAGAAGATGGGAAATTAGAAGTAACATTTAATGTTTTTTTTTGTATGAAATATTTACATAAAATGTATACTGCGAAAGTTTGAAATAAAGAAAGCCACAATGATGCCAAGATGAGATGGGATAGAGATGAACGGCTAAGCTGACATAGGTCCCCGATAAAAGTTTTGCTGATGTGGCTAAGAAAAAAAAATAAAAAGAGTTTAGAGTGCTTTTCACTTTCACTTTTTTATTAAAAAGCTAATAATTTTGCATATTTGAATGTGACTTGGGGTTCTCGCTTTTCTGGACTCCCCCACCAAAATAAATGGATCAGCGATCACAGCCATTATACCATATACCATAGATTGTAGACACTATAACTTTTACACAAACCAATTAATATACACTTATTGGGATTTTTTTAAACAAATATATGTAGCATAATATAAACTGGTCTAAATGTATGAAGAAATTAGATTTTCTTTTTTTGTTCAAATAGCAAAAAAAAAAAAAACCTGTGGTGATCAAATATCACCAAAAGAAATCTCTATTTGTGTAAAAAAAATTATATAAATGTAATTTACACAGTCCTGAATAGCAAACTATGGCCTGGTCGTGATGGGATTCCAGAGGTCAAATGATTAACAGTTTATAGTGCTTTTCACTGTATTAAATAAATGGCTAATAATTTTGTTTCATGGCTGTATTTTTTATGTGATTTGAAAGATTCTCTCTTTAGAAATACAGAGACAAAATACATTCAGAGAAAGTAAGTAGTCTCCAGGCTTTTTTCTCCTTCAGCCCTCACATTGAAATGTACTACTGGTGTAGTACTTTCAGTTTTAATTTTTCCATTCAACCAGAGGGTTGAAAAACAAAAAAAAGCTGATCTAATGCTGGTTTTCCAGCATGCTTGTTCAACAGAAGCTGGTAAATTTTTGGCCAGGCTTAAAGGGGTTGTACAGTCAGAAGGTTTTTTATCTTAATGCATTCTATGCATTAGGATTAAAAGCCTTCTGTGTGCAGCAGCCCCTCTCACCCCCCCCCCCCCTAATACTAACCTGAGCCTCCTCTCTATACAGTGATGTCCACGAGTGCTTTGGCGATCTGGGACTCTCTCTCCTGATTGGCTAACCGAGTTTGATTGACAGCAGCCAATCAGGAGAGAGAGAGGGTGGAGCCAAACCACAGCTCTATATCTGAATGGTTACACGGAGCTGAAGTTCGGTTTAGGTGCCCCATAGCAAGCTGCATGCTGTGGGAGCACTCAACAAGAGGGAGGAGCCAGGAGCTCTAGCCAGAGAGAAAAGGATGATCTGGGTT
This sequence comes from Lithobates sylvaticus, assembly GCA_028564925.1. Taxonomy (NCBI): domain Eukaryota; kingdom Metazoa; phylum Chordata; class Amphibia; order Anura; family Ranidae; genus Lithobates; species Lithobates sylvaticus. Next base: position 143,070,768 of record CM053030.1, read on the forward strand.
GTGCTGTGCAAAACCACTACACAGAACAGGTAAGTATAATATGTTTGTTATTTTAATAGAAAAAAAAACAAGACTTTACAATCATTTTAGGTTGTTTAAGGGCAATTAGGAGATGTGTGATGAATTGTTACAACACATCAAACTGTTTATTTTTTTAAAACTTATTGAAGGTTCACAAAATAGTATTACAATCAGCATGTCTGCAATTTTACACAAAGCACCCCGATCCACCTCATCACAGTGTAGTGGTGTAAACAGGGCACATTGAAAGCAATTTCTTCCTATATGCCCTTACATGAGCCTATGTTGATCTATGTAGATCAATGCAGCTCAGGGAAACAATGGCAGGGGAGAACAGGGAAAGAGAATATCTGTTGCTTTGAATAGAAAAAGTTACTTATTCTCTGCAAGTTATGACAAATTAATAATATAGTCATTGCAACAGTTTTTCTATATATATATTCAACATCAAACACCCACAGGTTGTTGCAATTGATTCACATTTTCATGATGTTTAAAAGGAGAGATACTGTGGTTTTAGTACAAAAATCGTGCAAAGCTTGTGACATAACAGAATAAACATATTTTTTGCAAAAAAAAATAAAACCCCCCACATTGTGTAAACAGGTAAGATAGACCTATTCACAGCAGTCTCATGTTGGTAAACAGCAGTCTCAGCACTGCATTTATTGATGAAGTCTGAGGTTGCATGGTTAATTCGGTTGAAAAAAAGACCCAAGTCCATCCAGTTCAACCAACAAACAGTCCAGTTCAACCAACAGTTACATACAACTGAAACAGTTGCATCAGGACTTTATTCCAGAGTTTTAGACTTTGATATTCTCTTTTCCAGTTTAAGAGTACAGAGTCTTCTTTTTACTTCAGACATAGCAGAACAAAACAGTATATCTGCACATGGGATACTTTAGAAAGTGTTATCTACGATGGATTTGTTGTTAAAGCCTATCTCCCCTTCCCCACCCCATACCCAATCTATATTTTTTATTTTTAAATAATCTACCTGAAAGCCTCAATTACTTACCTAAAATTTCAGTCACATGACATACTTTTATACTTTTGTGGGAAGGTCTGGTCTGCATTGTTTTCCTCACTTCCTGGGGAAGTGGATGTTGCCCATTGATTGTATCAAGATTTCACCATTAAGGCCATACTGGAGTCTTTCAAGGATCTTTACAAACCTTTCAGCATGACATGGGGCAAACTCAACACTGGCTGACTGAGCAATGGAGAGCATGCAAATAAGCTTCTGATAGACAGGTGCTGCTTCTGGAATAGTCTCAAATCATTAATGCAACTAAACCCCTGTTTTTAAATGCATTCTGTGAGGTTAATCTGGTTGGTCACAGGCTGGTTGGTAAGTAGAGCTTGGAATTTTTCCAAGCATTTTTCTTTGGCTTTTGTTTGATATGCATTGCCTTCCAATACTCCTTGCTGCAAAGGCCAGTTATAGGTGAGGGCAGTGGCACATTTTTTGTATGTCAAATCATAACCTAAAAGCCTTAATAACGTAGCTAGAATTTCAGTCACATGACTTTCTTCCATCCTTCCTTCTTTCTTTCCTAGTGAAGTGGATGTTGGCCATTGACTGTACGAACATTTCATCAGCAGAGCCTCACTGGAGATTTTACAAGGACCTTAGAAACCTTTTAGTATGACATGGGACAGACTTAACAATGGCTGACTGAGCAATGGGGAGCAGCAAAATAAGCTCCTGATCCGCATGTGCTGGTTCTAGAATAGGCTTAAATCACAAGACAGGGGATTCGGGTGCATTTTTCTGAGTTTTCTGCCCCGTACAAACGAGCGGAATTTCCATCAGAAAAATATTGGATGGTTTTTCCAATGGAGTTCTGCTCAAGCTTGGCTTGCATACACACGGTCACACAAAATTTCTCTGAACTTTCGACCCTCAAGAACGCGGTGACATACAATACTACGACTAGCCGAGAAAATGAAGTTCAATGCTTCCGAGAATGCGTCAAATTGTTTCCAAGCATGCGTTGGAATTTTGGCGTCGAAATTGGTACAGACGATCGGAATTTCCGATCTGAACTTTTTCTGACTGAAAAATAGAGAACCTGCTCTCAATCTTTTGCTTCACATGAATGCCCAAACATTTACATGTTTGGTGGGAGCCAAAAGTCATGTACAGTAACAGTATTTCTGTTGAATCTCCAGCCATGTATGCAAAATGGGTAAGGGAATGGTTTACATCATTGTCTAAATATGGCCACACGGCCATATTTGACCAATGATTTCCCCGTTATACTGGCTGTCAAAGGTTGTTAAGAAATCAGCGGCTGTTTGCACCCACTGCATCCTTACCAACCACTAAGATCACACGGCCCATTCATTGACATGCCCGGGAAGCCCTGACCACATGAGCAAATGGGCAGGAAATGAAGCATTACATAATTGTTTTAATATTGCTACATGGCCATATTTGGGCAATGAGGTCACCACTATTCCCACCCCTTCCTTTATATAGCTGATAACAGCGTGGTGTGGTGGGTCTTTAGCTTTTTTTTTTTGTCAGCAAGTAAGCAGCAGCAGGCATTGTGATTGAAAATTATTTTTAAACAGTTTTGGGGAAATTCTTTTTTTATCTACTTGTGAAATATTTGGGTGTCTTTATTTCTAGGTTACATCTTTTTTGTATGAATGACTAGAGGTACTATATACCCCATACTCATACCCATTAATATTAAAGGAGGCTACCAGATTCCAATAATTTCCCTCACTTGCAGACCCCCACAACCATTGGGCAAGGGTTGTGGGGATGAGGCCTTTGCGCTCATTAACATGGGGACAAGGTGCTTTGCCAGGGGGGCATGGCTTCCCATGTTAAGGGCATGTGGCATATCTCAAGGTCTTGTATACATTTTCTTTTTTTTTTGGTGGGGGGTTACGTAAATTCTATTTTTCATTGTTGCTGTAGTAGTTTGTGGAATCATTTTTACTTTTTTTTTGCATTGGTACATATTCCCCAGGGTAGTGCCCACCCCCATGCTATTCTTTGGCATCACCTTCCTGATAGCCCAGAAAATGGGCATTTTTTAATTTGACAGATTCGGTTTCCATTGATTTCAGTGAGGTTCAGGTTTGGCATCCAAAGCCCTGCCAAACTGAACCCAGGGCGGTTTGGCTCATCACTATTCATGTAATGTATACTTTAAAGAAAAAAGTGATTCTGAACTTTATGGGGCATAATTATAATATATATAAAGCAGTGAATGTAAAAATAAAAGAACCAAGCGCCAATGCATATCAAACGTAATAAGCACAATACCAGTCCAGCTGCAGTAAAAAAACGCACCTACCAAGAATATAGACAAGTTTGAGGCATTCATAGATTTACAAAAGTTTTGAAGGAAATTGGGCATAAAAATAAATTTTGCCACCAAAGAAGGTGTAACCTCTATACACACAGTGGTTTACATAACAAATCTATCTTTAATCCAAAAACATTGGCAAATTATTATATATAGTGGTGTGAAAAAATGTTTGCCCCCTTCCTCATTTCCTGTTCCTTTGCTTGTTTGTCACACTTAAGTGTTTCGGAACATCAAACCAATTTAAACAATAGTCAAGGACAACACAAGTAAACACAAAATGCAATTTGTAAATGAAGGTGTTTATTATTAAAGGTGAAAAAAAATCCAAACCATCATGGCCCTGTGTGAAAAAGTGATTGCCCCCCTTGTTAAAACATACTATAACTGTGGTTGTCCACACCTGAGTTCAATTTCTCTAGCCACACCCAGGCCTGATTATTGCCACACCTGTTCACAATCAAGGCATCACTTAAATAGGAGCTGCTTGACACAGTAAGGTCCACCAGAAGATCCTTAAAAGCTACACATCATGCCGAGACCCAAAGAAATTCAGGAACAATTGAGAAAGAAAGTAATTGAGATCTATCAGTCTGGAAAGGGTTATAAAGCCATTTCCAAAGCTTTGGGAATCCAGCGAACCACAGTGAGAGCCATTATCCACAAATGGCGAAGACATGGAACAGTGGTGAACCTTCCCAGGAGTGGCCGGCCTCGCAAAATTACCCCAAAAGCGCAGCGACGACTCATCCAAGAGGTCACAAAAGACCCCACAACAACGTCCAAGGAACTGCAGGCCTCACTTGCCTCAGTTAAGGTCAGCATTCATGTCTCCACCATCAGGAAAAGACTGGGCAAAAATGGCCTGCATGGCAGAGTTCCAAGGAGAAAACCACTGCTGAGCAAAAAGAACATCAAAGCTCGTCTCAATTTCTCCACAACACATCTTGATGATCCCCAAGACTTTTGGGACAACATTCTGTGGACCGATGAGACAAAAGTGGAACTCTTTGGAAGGTGTGTGTCCAAGTATATCTGGCGTAGAAGGAACACTGCATTTCAGAAAAAGAACATTATACCAACAGTAAAATATGGTGGTGGTAGTGTGATGGTCTGGGGCTGTTTTTCTGCTTCAGGACCTGGAAGACTTGCCGTGATAAAAGGAACTATGAATTCTGCTGTCTACCAAGAGATCCTGAAGGAGAATGTCCGACCATCTGTTCGTGTACTCAAGCTGAAACGAACTTGGGTTCTGCAGCAGGACAATGATCCTAAACACACCAGCAAGTCCACCACCGAATGGCTGAAGAAAAACAAAATGAAGACTTTGGAGTGGCCTAGCCAAAGTCCTGACCTGAATCCTATTGAGATGTTGTGGTATGACCTTAAAAAGGCCGTTCATGCTCGAAAACCCTCTAATGTAACTGAATTAGGACAATTCTGCAAAGATGAGTGGGCCAAAATTCCTCCAGGACGCTGTAAAAGCCTCATTGCATGTTATCGCAAACGCTTGGTTGCAGTTGTTGCTGCTAAGGGTGGCCCAACCAGTTATTAGGTTTAGGGGGCAATCACTTTTTCACACAGGGCCATGATGGTTTGGATTTTTTTTCACCTTTAATAATAAACACCTTCATTTACAAATTGCATTTTGTGTTTACTTGTGTTGTCCTTGACTATTGTTTAAATTGGTTTGATGTTCCGAAACACTTAAGTGTGACAAACATGCAAAGGAACAGGAAATGAGGAAGGGGGCAAACACTTTTTCACACCACTGTAGATGTATTTAAAAAGATGGTAGAAGCAAATATAAGAGAAATTCCAGTACAGAGAGATTTCAAAGACAAACAAATCTGGGAAGGAATTAGAGCGATTGAACAGAGAAAAAGTATTGTGATCCGTCCTGCGGACAGAGGGGGGTATTGTGATTTTAAATCAGACAGATTATGAGAGAGAAATGACACGTAGTCTCAGAGATGAGATCACCTTTTAAAAGATCTCTTCTGATCCTACAAAAAAACTCAAATTACAGCTAAAAAATTTTAGTAGAGAGAGCAGGGGCCAGTAATATTCTTAATAAAAAAGAACAACGGTACTTAGTTCCAGATGCTCCCATTATGCCGTTTCTTTACCTAGTGCCTAAGATACATAAAAATGTGGACAAACCACCGGGCAGGCCAATTCTGAGTGGCATTAACTCACTATTTTTGAGATTGGGAGAATACATTGATATTTTCCATCAGCCTTTAGTGGCTAAGAGTCCATCTTATCTGAAAGACAGTAAAGTTCTTCTTAACCACCCCCTTGAACATGTAAAAATTAATGAGCATAGTATATTGGTTACAGTAGATGTGGAATCGCTGTATACTAATATTCGCCAAAAAGATGCCATGAGTGCAGTGAAGTGGGCATTAAATAAGTACACTGCTTTAAAGTATAAGCAGAAACAATTAATTCTACATGGTTTAAAACTTGCCATGATGAATAACTTATTTTGGTATGGGGGCCAACATTACATTCAAATTAAAGGCGTCTCCATGGGGGCCAAATATGCCCCCAGTGTTGTGAACATCTTCCTCAGCAAATGGGAGGATGAAGTCATATATGTAGACCTCTGGCCAGACCTGCAAGTATACTGCAGGTATATAGACGTTATTTTGTTGATATGGAAGGGGTCAGAGACCACCCTACAAGAGTTTATTGACCATATCAACAATAACGTCTATGGCATGAAATTTACTGTAAACACCCACAGACAACATATAGACTTCTTGGATTTACATATATTCAAGAATGACGACATGTTAAACACTAAAACCTATTTCAAACATACAGATCGGAATGGTTACATTCCAACCTGAAGCTGCCACCACCTGAAGTGGAAGATGGCTATCTTAAAAGGCCAATTTACACGTATAAAAAGGACTATATAAAACAGACCGATGTATTGATACAAAGATTCAAATATAAAGGCTATCCCCATGATCACCACATCAGAGACATCCTTCTAGCTACAAAAAAAGAAAAAAGACCAAGCCTATTATTCTACAATCATCACAGGTTTTATTAAACAGTTCAAACACCTGAAAAAAAGTATTAAGAAATATTGGCTAATTTTACAAAAAAGATTCTTAAATCAAATACTACTAAGTAGGTCAAAGTTCATATACCGCAGAGCCCCAGAACTGAGAACAAGGCTAGTGAAAAACATCCCAGACCCCACCCAAAAAAATCTCACCACCATGTTAAATCTAGAAGGCTTTTACAGTGATCATGGGGATAGCCTTTAGGGCGGCACAGTGGTGTAGTGGGTAGCTCTCTCGCCTAGCAGTAAAAAGGGTCGCTGATTTGAATCCCAACCATGACACTACCTGCCTGGAGTTTGCATGTTCTTCCTGTGCCTGCGTGGGTTTCCTCCGGGTACTCCGGTTTCCTCCCACACTCCAAAGACATGCTGGTAGGTTAATTGGCTTCTGTCCAAAATTGTCCCTAGTATATGAATGTGAGTTGGGGACCTTGGATTGTGGGCTCCTTGAGGGTAGGGACCGATGTGAGTGTGCAATGTATGTGTGGAGCGCTATGTAAATTGATGGAGCTATATGGGTACCTTAAATAAATAATATATAATAGAGGAGCATCTTAATGAGACACAATGTATAGGCATAGGGACAATTGTGGACACTCACTCAGATTGAACTGGATGGACTGGTGTCTTTATTCAACCTTACTAACTATGTAACTATGTAATTACAGATGTGGAAGATGTGGCCCCTGTAAAAGCACAAAAATAGCTCCTAGGAAACGCACCTTTTTCAAGTCACGTCAAACCAGTATACAGTATCCTATAAAAAAATGTATCACATGTGGCACCAGACACGTAACCTATGTCTTGGAATTTAACTGTGGTTAACAGTATGTGGGCAAGAACATTGGCAGTGCGTGTTGGTGAACATTTAACAAACATCCGTCCGATTCCCCAAACACAGTGTGTCCAATCATTTTATATTGGTACATAATAAAGATCCAGCTGCATTATATTTTTATGCCATTGACACCATCAATAGACACTGGAGAGGGGCTAATATGATTAAACAAATATCAAAAAATGAAACTAAATGGATTTTCAAACTTTATCACCACTGGGAATGAATGTTGAACTTGACCTTAACTGTTTTTTAACTGATTATTAGTTAGCAGGGTCCACTTTAACTGTTCATTCTAGGTTAATGTTGCCCCCTTATGTCCAAAAGTTGATATTATTCACATTCTTTTACAAAGAATCACATATCTTATAAATAATCACTTCATTAAGAATCATATTTTAGGTATTAAACATAAATGTATAGCTAATACCCTTTTTTGACCACTAGATAGCCACTTATTTAGTTCACTATTCATTTCACCTCATGGACACTTTCTATGTAATTTACTATTTTAGAGGGCATTACCTGTTTCTGAACACTAGATGGCCACTAATTGGCATATCACTTTCGTTCACCCAGAGATCACTCTGTAGGTGATTTTTAATCACATATTAATTATCACCACCAGAGGTCCTCGTACAAGTAAAATTACATTATATATGGATTAACTACTTTTATTTTAAATTATATTTTTTTATTTTTCGCATTAAAATACTTTGACATTGTAGTACTAATGGTATATATGGTTGCATGTGTGTAAATATTCAATTGTACGCACTGCCAAGGTACTAACAGGTGATTGTAATATTCAGTTACAAAATCCCAAGTGAGGGTAAAAAAAGCCCAAAATGGCAAAAACTAGAGCTTCCTGATGATGGCCTGCTGATTGGATGAAACACGTTGAGGTATTACCGTGTCACAGCGACACATTTCCGCCCAAATGAACACAAGGAATCAAGCAGCACCACAATAGCGGTAATAACCACCATTGTGGGACGATTCTCCCCCAAAAAATCACCTGTTGCACACGCCGGGTGCCAGGATGTTCAGGCACCTTAAAATGTTAGTTGTACTTTTTACTTTTAAATGGTTTTAATAAACGTTTTGGAAAAATATTTTGCGCAATGAGGAATGAGGAACTGCACTACATGAGACGCCAGCAGCGGATCTCTACAGGGGTCTCCCCACATGCTTAAAGGACCATACTAGCGATAGTTGGTCAACTCCAGGGGGTGAGTTTACATCTATGTGGGGCACCCAAGTCTGAGCACATTGATGCATGGATATGTTAACTTTGAGCATGAGCATTTTATATCACTATATTACTGGGACAGTTCTATATTTGTGTATATCATTTTTACTAGACCTAACACAGTGGACTGTTTTCTATAGTGAATGTGACATTCACTGCAAATGTATGTTCATAGAATGAATGACCTACCACCAGTGAAAGTTTTGTGAATGATGAATGCTTCTGGTGAAGTTCTTTGACAAAATACATAGAGCAAGGTCACGCCAGTGACCTCATTGTGCTAATTTATGGTACCTACCCTGTGTGTAAGGATGATTTAATGCTAATAGAGCTCAAGTTTTCATTTTTTGGTGGGACTCTAAATGTGGATATATTTCCATACTTGCATGCTGTTTATCTTTTGGTGCACTTTTGTAATATCAGCACTAATATATCTTTTCATTTTTTTTTCTTTAATAAAGCAGCATTGCATTATTGGATTGTATTTGATGCTTACGTCCTTCCCACATTGAGAGACTTTATGCAGATAAGGTTGAAATGATAGAAAATAGATCTTTCATGAAATGTTTGAGTATTCAATCTGGATGTGTACTTCCAATAAGAGATCTAGTGAAATTGCAAATCTGACCTTTATAATTTGAGGTCCACGAGCCTTTGAGAAGGTGGTAGCAGATAATACAGGTAGTGCATATCTAATTGGGAGTCTAGAAAACATGCAGTGTTGTTGATATTTTACCTGGTTAAAGGCAGTGGATCCATTTCCACTGACATTTTTGTGTGGTGAATAATACACAGTTACTCAGAAAGATGTTCAACTTTGAAACATTGCATTTATTATTTGTATCACATATTTAAACTTTAGTACTGGTTGTGTATGTGGATATAATAGAAAATTCAGTGAATGTCACATTCACTGCTTTATAAATATACCTTCTCTGTGTGTTGGCACAAAAAATTAGGAAAGACAGAATAGACCCTTTAAAAGAAAACTCTCTGTAATTTGTCATAGTATAAATGCGTTTTTTTATTTTTGTCATGTTTTTTTTTTATGCTGTTTGGTGAATGGCACTTATTTGCTTGTGCACGGTAAAAATATATATGGAAAAAAAAGCTATTAGTGAGGAAAATCTACCATTGAGCTCTATGATGTATATTTTCTGAGTTGCTTGTTTTGTCTTGAATTCACCGTGTCATAAGACTCTAGAGCAGCAGTGACAACTAATGAACTTACAATCAAACTTGAATGAGAACGTCAAGAAGTCACCAAGGTACTTCTGAAGTCAAAGAGAGTGTCCTTGTCACCTTTTCAAAGGGAAAACAAATCATCTGTGTAACCCTCAGACATTGAATGATGTTATGCCCTTTAGCCAGTAGCCTAGCTAGGACAATACCAATAGCAAATAATGACTTGCAGTGTGAGAAGCCGAGAAAATCAAATACTCGTTTCCTTTGAAGAATAAGAGACCATCGTGAAAGGAAAGATAAAGCTATGGACTAGCATTTCCACAGAGGACCAGTGAACACAGGATGAAACTATTTTCTATATTGAAGTCTGAGATCACTTACAGATGTCAATGTCATATTTTCCAGCAGATGTCAACATGTATACCTATAAAATAATAGAACAGATCAAAAGCAAATTACAGAACACACATAGAAATAATATAGAAAATTCCTATACACGTCACGTCATTGTCTCTAAAAATACTTTCAGAAAACAAATCTATAAACGTATATCCCTGCTGTGGCTGTAAGTACAGAATGAAAACCTGGGGAAGCTTTATTCCACAAAAATTATTTAAAGGGTCAGTTAATTCAAATCTGATATTTCAGTTTTGGTGGTTGCAGAATAGTTAAATCACCAATGGTAATTTCTCTGTGCAGAGAAAGATCAAGAGGATACTAATTCATTAAAATATAAGAAAGAGAATATGAATACACCAAAATGGGTGGGAACACCCACAACTCCAAAATGGCTGGGAATAGAGACAGGAATTATGGCAGGGGATTTTCATTGCTATAACACTTTAACACAGGTAACACTTTACAGTGGACTGACCCTTTATTGGTTTAGAGACCCTGTTGTAAGCAGTTGTGTCCCTAACCCCAATAACCTAAGTTTTGAATAAATATGTTTCCCTGGACAACCACTAGGAGGCTTATTGCAATTGGTTAATATTGGGGAAGGGCATAAAAATTTGGAGTGACCTTAAAATGCTATTTTGGTTCAGGGGCTCTGCCTGGTTAGGTGGTGTGTGTAACTGTGTTTCTCTTTTTCCCAGGCCTGCAGCCTAGGGAGAGCCTGCTTAGCAGCAGAGGCCCAAGCCTCGGTGCCTGAAACTTCGTGCTGTCCTGATGGAGTCTAAATCCAGTAGTAAATGTAAATGTAACAGGAAGGCAATCACCTAGATTGGAACACTGGGGTGAAACTTCATCCACTTACAGTAAGAGAGTCCAGAAAAGAGGAGTAGAAGCTTTGGACATTGGGGTTGATTTACTAAAGGTAAATAGACTGTGCACTTTACAAGTGCAGTTGCTCCACAGTTTAGTTATGAGAGGAAGCTCTGCTGACCTCCATCAGCCAATCATGTGTAAGCTAAAATTGTGTTTTATTTTTATTTTCCTTGCATGTGATTGGTTAAAGAAAAAGTCTTTGTAAAGTGAAGCTTTACTTGAAGTAAATCAACCCCATTGTAGGAAGTTCTGAAAGTTTATAGCCCAGCGCTCCTAGTTAATAAATGTTAACTATTTATATGAAGTGTCTAAACCAGAGATATGCAATTAGCAGACCTCCAGCTGTTGCAAAACTACAAGTCCCATCATGCTTCTGCCTCTGGATGTCATGCTTGTGGCTGTCAGAGTCTTGCTATGCCTCATGGGACTTGTAGTTCTGCAACAACTGGAGGTCCGCTAATTACAAATCCCTGGTTTAAAAAATCAAAAAGCTATTGAAATTATATATATCAACAATTAAAATGATAACAAACATAATCTGTAATAGGCAATTAAAAGTTAAAATAAAAATGTGCATATCATAAAATAGAGTTCACTCTAAAACAATTCTCATCTTCCAGGACCATGTCCTTGGAAAAAATGAGCTTGGTGCAAAATGTGTTTCAGCAGTTTCCAATTACTCATGTGTGTCTTCCCCCAATCTCATGAAATGCTTACCTCAGCACACACCCTTATGCCGCGTACACACGGTCGGACTTTCCAACGTAAAATGTGCGATCAGAGCTTGTTGTCGGAAATTCCGACCATGTGTAGGCTCCATCGGACAGTTTCCATCTGAATTTCCATCGCACAAAAATTTGAGATCTGGTTCTCAAATTTTCCGACAAACAAAATCTGTTTGTGTAAATTCCAATCGTGTGTACACAATTCCGATGCACAAAGTGCCACGCATGCTCAGAATAAAGCAGAAGAGCCAAACTGGCTATTGAACTTTTTTTTTTCTCAGCTCATCGTACGTGTTGTACGTCACCGCGTTCTTGACGTTCAGAATTTCCGACAAGATTTGTGTGACCGTGTGTATACAAGACAAGTTTGAGTCAACATCCATCAGAAAAAATCCATGGATTTTGTTGTCAGAATGTCCGATCAATGTCCGATCGTGTGTACGGGGCATAAGGGATTAGCATTCACCAGCAATTCATGACATTGGGAGAGGACACAGAGGAGTAATTGGAGACTGTTGAAACATATTTTGCACCAAGGACATGGTCTTGGAAGATGAGAAATTGTTTCAGAGCGGGGTCTTTTTTATGATATGTACATTCTTTTTTGCACTTATATTTGGCTATTGTAAATCATATTTGTTATAATTTCAATTGTTGATGTACTATTTCAATTGGTGTTTTATGGTTTAGAAACCTTTTATACATTGTTAGTGTTTATTAAGTTTGAAAACACTAGGAGCGCTTGGCTTTACCTTAAAAGCATTCATTTATCATAATTACTGATAATAAGCACAGCAGCTTAGTTGACCACTTTTAGGTTAGATAAGGAAGCACAGAGGTAAAGTTTTGACAATATTATTGTTAGAAGTTCTGGTGGCTCATCTAAGGAATAGACTTGCTACCTTTAAGCTACTCTGCAGTCAGAAGATTTCAGAGTGCCTTCTTCTGTCTTGACTATAAATAGGATCTTGAATATTTTTTGTATTTTGGGGTTATCCTGTGCCCTAACCCATATCTCCATGGGTAAAAATTCCTAAAATGACTGGTGCCCAATTTTTTTCTCACCCTGCAAAGAGTCAAGGATTTAACCCTGAGGTTTGAAATATTAGCCCACCAAGAGACTTGGGTGGCTACCACCACTACCCAGGGGTAGGGAGAGCTACACTGAAAAGAAAATTTATAGCACTTAAGAGGCTAAGTGAAGGATCACGTGTAACAAGCTGACAACAATGCTGATAATTGCAATACAGCATCGTAGTGTTGTCAGTCTTTAACAGGAATGGCTATTACTGGCAGGATCTCTAGGGAAGAAACTTTGCAACCAGTTAAAAAAAATAATTTAGATAACTGTATACAGTGACGTATGATGCCAAACATATGTAATGCTACCTGTCACATACCTTACAGCGGAGTCTGAAATGCTGGGGGTTGCCTCGTGCACGGTTCTGGTCCCAACACCCCTGGTAGTGGAGACAGGGAGTGCTGGGGCAATGAAATGGTGCAGGTGCCTGCAAGCTGAAGACTGGAGCTCGGAGAACTCTCTGGGAGGAAGGTGTGGAGACTGATCACCAGAACTTATCCAGCGGAAGCCGGGCAGGTAGGTATGGAAACTGCAACGTCAGGACAGGCAAGAGTCAGCAACTGGCTGGCAACAAGGTACATAAGCAGAAGACAAGTTCGTGGTCAAGGACAGGCAGAGGTTGGCAATGGGCTGACGGTGAGGTGCAGAATCAGGAAGCAGAGCCGTAGTAGAGAGTCCAAGCCGAGGTCAGTATAACAGTAGGTTGGTAACAGGCAGGGATGATCCAGGAGAATAGTCAAAGGAAGCTGGGTTTGTCAGGAGAAAGGTAACAGGTAGCAAGTAATCAGACACTCAGGGAACACGCTGAAGACGATCCAGCACTGGCATCATGCAAAGACTTTGTTTATATAGGGCGCTATGTGCCAGGTTTGGTGGAAGTGAATGTACGTGCGCGAGTGCGCGCACACGTTCGCATTGGAGTGCGAGGGCGCGCACACATTCGTACTGGTGCGCGGGTACACACGCACATTCCGGCCGCATCTTGAGTATAGTCCAAAATGCAGCGCTTATTTGTGTTAAAGTTCATTCTTTGCAGAAAAACTGTAAATACTATATGATAGTGAGAATAATCTTCCACCACTTCCAGAATGTGTAGAAAGGAGCACACGTCACCCAGGTGTATCAAATCTGCTTACCAGATGTCAAATAAGGTGAGCATCAAATATTCCACTCTCCATCAAATAGTATGATTCAATCCGAGAAACGACCAAACATAACGGGTGTCACTCTCCAACAGAAAGATCTCAATAGATCCGGGGTATGTTCAAGATAGCCAGTAAAGCCTCAAGCCACAGCGATCCAATAATTCCACATGTCATGCAAAGCAAAAAGCAAAGCGAAAGCACATAGTGAAGCCCGTACAAGAAAAGAATACATTTTTATTGTAGTGCACTTCTACACATTCTGGAAGTGGTGGAAGATTCTTCTCACTATCATATAGTATTTACAGTTTTTCTGCAAAGAATGAACTTTAACACAAATAAGCGCTGCATTTTGGACTATATTTATTGAGTTTGATGATCAACGAACTGTGCTGGCTGCTATTCAATTTCCTTTGCTTTATACATTTTTTATCTTATTGTTTTTAGCGCTGATACCCACCCATTTTTTTATCACGTCGCATCTTGAGCATGCTGTCCAGTTCTGAGCACCAATACTCAGGGGGACGTGCTGGAGCTAGAGAGAGTCCAGAGAAGAGCAACAAATCGAATAAAGGGACTGGAGGACTTCAGCTTTAGGTAAAGGCTACAAGCATTAACTTATTCTCTCTTGAGATGAGACGTTTGAGAGGAGATATGATATTGATGTACAAATACTGTACTGGTGACCCTAGCATTGCAAAAAAATATTTTCAGTGAAAGGGAATTTAAAAAGACACACGGCCATTCACAAAAATTAGAAGAGAAGTGGTTTAACCTTAAGCTGCGTAGAGAGTTCTTTACTGTCATAGTGGTAAGGATGTGGAATTCTCTTCCACAAGCAGTGGTATCAGCAAGGAGCATCGATAATTAAACCGAGTCAAAAGACACTTAGATGAGTCCAAAGGGGGAAAAAGTTTTGACGCAGTAGTACTCACTTTTGTTGCCAGCGGTTTAGACATAATGGCTGTGTGTTGAGTTATTTTGAGGAGACAGCAAATTTACACTGTTATACAAGCTGTACATTCACTACTTTACATTGTAGCAAAGTGTCATTTCTTCAGTGTTGTCACATGAAAAGATATAATATAATATTTACAAAAATGTGAGGGGTGTACTTACTTTTGTGAGATACTGTATATGCTTCCATGGGTTTGTGGTTGCGTGTTGAGAGCATGCTCACTACATGCTCCCAGCTCACTGATGGAGCTGTTGACAACAGCTCTAGGTCTCTGTTTGTTTTAGGATACAGAGTGACAGCCTCTTGATCATGTAACCGCTGTAAGAGCCAATCACAGTGATTGCATGTTCAGAACATCACCTCCCAGAACTAAGACCCACTTAAAGTGCCAAAAGGAGGCAGAAAAGGAAGGGGTTAAAAACGAGCCAGGCCTTCTCATCAACATCAGTGCCTGACCTCACAAATGTGCTTCTGGAAAAATGGTGAAACATTCCCATAGACACACTCCTAAACCTTGTGGACAGCCTTCCCAGAAGAGTTAAAGCTGTTAAAGCTGCAAAAGGTGGGCCAACTGAATATTGAACCCCACAGACTAATGCCCCGTACACACGGTCGGAAATTCCGACTACAAAATCCGTTTTTTTCCGACGGATTTTGACCGACACTGGTGTTGCATACACACGGTCGGACAAAGTTGTCGGAAAATCCGATCATTTTGAACGTGGTGATGTTCGTTGCATACAATGGAACTACGTAGAGGCTAGTAGCCAATAGCTGTGGTCTTGTAATGTGATCTGAGCATGCGTGGCACTTTGTCCGTCGGAATTCACTACACACGATCGGAAAAAGTCTGATTTTGTTGTCGGAAAATTTGAGAGCAGGATCTCAAACTTTTTCCGTCTGAATTTCTGACGGAAAAAGTCCGATGGAGCCCACACACGGTCGGATTGTCCGACAACATGGTCCGATAGGACATTTTCCGTCGGAAATTCCGACCGTGTGTATGGGGCATAAGACTGGGATGCCATTAAAGTATGTGTGTGTAAAGGCAGGCACTCCAATACTTTTGGTAATATAGTGTACGTATCATTGTCATTTCAAATCGTTTGACCTAAAAAATGTAATGTAAAAATTGCTTACCTATATAAGGGTTTAAAAGCTGCAATAGCTGAAGTGGTAAAGTAGATCAATCACTAAAATCTTATATAAGCTAAAAATGAATTAATGTACTTTCAATCTACAGCTTTCATCAAAATAATACCTGAAGAACCTGCCATGAAGGTAATTTTTCAGGCACTTCCTGTAATGGGATGACAAATTTCTCCCAACTATGGCACCTGTGTTGTCACACCATCACAAGTGCCGTTGGCAGAGGCTACAAGTGACAATGGCAACACATTGCATAGTGCATGTAGACAGAAGTGGATGAAAAAGGTTAGAGGACATCAGAAATGCCAAGATAAAAAAAAGATGAAAACAGTATTTTATAAAGGAACAAAATGGAAACTGTTTATGTTATACATGGCTTTAGCAAACTAAAAATGAGCATACACACATACATGTTTATTTTTATTCAACCTGCAGGCTGAAAAATAAAACAGATTCCCCCATCCACAATATGCAGCACATATGGAGGAATCTGCTACTGAGGCTATTGTATTCGACGAGCAACAGACAAAACTTCTCAGAATTTTCTTCTAATTGGATGCAGCCGCTGTGGGGCCAACAATTTTTATCAACTGAAGAATGTATATGCAGGAGAGGGCCATCAGGGTTCTTGTGAAACCAGCCGAAGTTCATATAGTGCACACCCTGCCTAAAGATTATGTAGCTAGGTTTATATAATACTCTTAAAAATAAAACCTCCATAAAGCTATTTAGACCAAAGAACACACTTGGGTGTTCATTTAGCAAATAGAGCATTTATGGACAACCATTTCAGATATTTGATCTTACAGATAAAAAGCTGCAAAGTGTTTATTGATCACCTGATGACAATAAAAGAAAAAAAAAACTAGTTGTCTGTCAGCAATACAATGGCAATTTGCTGTAATGTAAGTTTTAAAAATTCAACAAATGACATTTAAGACATCTAAATCAATAGGAAAGGAATAAAGGTGAAGGATAGGACACGCACCCACCCCCACCACCTATGGGATTGTGGCAGACAAGACATTTCTAGATAATGTAAGTTATTAATAAAATAAAACAATAAAAAAAAATCTATTTGAAATGAATACTTACCAGTAATTGGTGGATAAGTTGACAGTTGCCCTAAAATGGTCCTCTGGCATGAGCTACTACCTATAAAAAGAGAGGATGCATCATTAGAGGGGCAGAAGACGACAAGGATACAGAAAGCAGCACATCCTACCCTCCCACCCTGTCGTGGGCCATTTTTTTATGAGGTTTGTCCCTTTCTTTGTTAAAGTGGTAGCTCGAGCTTTAAAAGCAGAGTTATATACAGTGTATAACTATGGAAAAATTTGAAATATATGCTGTGAGTGTAATTAACTAATTAATTACGTGTTATTGAAGTTAATATAATAAATGAATTATTATTTATACCTATAAATAAAGGGCCACTGATTTTTCAAACCACAGGTTTTTGAATGAAAAGTGTTTATTTAGAAAAAGTTAATAAGGTCTGACTACGATCCCATAATGCAGTTAAAAAATACTGATCCTTTTTTGCTGTGTGTGGATCTCATAACTTGATTTTTTTTGGCTATTTTAGTCAAACATGAGATGATTTAAACTTTTAAACAGACTAGATTTAAGATGGCCACATATTGTTTGAGTTTTGAACAGTTCCTGATGAACTGGGCAAATTTTGCATAGTGTATGGTTTTGTTGGGTCCTTCCTATCTGATATCCTTCCATTGAAAAAAACTGAAATAGTCAGATGGAAAATTGTCAGCCGAACTGTGCTTGCATTGAATATGATGCCACCGCTCTTCAGGTATTCTGACAGCCACTGCTGCCTGGTGTCAGAATAAAATAGCCCAGCCGATTGTGCTGTAAAAAGAGATGAAAAAAAATCAATAACTAGTTTCTAAGAAGGAAGGAAATTGTTTATGATATGTAATGCTTTATCAATCTAAATTCCATCAATTAAGGACTTAAATCTGCTTCAATTATGTCCTAATGTTTCATAATTGTCTGACTGTTTGTATTCTGCTTTCCTCCACACTCCCCTACAATAATGTAAATTGTTTAATAAAAAGAAATTGATTATTTTGAACAATGCTGAAGTGACCAACCGAGCGAGAAAATCTTAATGCATACTTCTTTTTACATTGTCCTATTTATAAAGTTGTGCACTTGTTTACAGTAAGTAGCAGGTCAGTAATAAATTTCCCTCTTTTGTTATAGGGAAAGTTCTAAGCTTCGGCCATACAATAAGGCCCCTTTCACACCATCGGACCCTTCAGATCAACCTGTCAGTTTTGACGGCGGATCTGAACGGGCGCTCCATGTTAGTCTATGGAGCGTCGGATGTCAGCGGAGACATGTCCGCTGACATCCGACCCGGTCCGATCTGCCAAAAGCAGACGTATGGCTCTACGTCCAGATCCATCGCTGGCGGATCGGGTGAGATCTGATGAAAACGGACATGGATCTCTCCATTGTGACCAGCGGCGCTCGCAAGCCCCTCCACACTGTCATCCGCCGGTTCAGCGGAAATCAACGGAGAGATCTCCCGCTGAGCCGGCGGACAGAGGCGGACTCCGTGGAAGCGGAGTCCGCCTCTTGTGTAAGGGGCCTTAAACCTATACAGTACAAGACCTCAGTGCCATAACATACCTTCTACAGCACAAGAGCTGAGAGCAGAGTCATACAACGAACCATACAGTACGAGAGCTCAGTGCCATATCGTAATCCGTAAAGAACAGGAGCTCAGTGCCATATCGTAATCCATAAAGGACAGGAGCTCAGTGCCATATCGTAATCCGTAAAGAACAGGAGCTCAGTGCCATATCACAATCCATACAGTACAAGCGCTCAGTACCATATCACAATCCGTAAAGAACAGGAGCTCAGTGCTATATCACAATCCGTAAAGAACAGGAGCTCAGTGCTATATCACAATCCATACAGTACAATAGCTCAGTGCCATATCACAATATATATAGCACAAGAGCTGAGAGCCATATCACATATTCATATCACAACGTATTCATTACAAGAGCTGAAAGCCATATCAGGACCAATATATCACAAGAACTCAGTGCTATATCACACTTTCTACAGCATGAGAACTCTGTGATAAATCACACTTCATATAGTATAGCTGAGTAGTATAGCTGAGAGCCATAGCACAACCCATACAGCACAATAACTCTGCTAATTCACACCTCACAACCCATACAGTATAAGAGCTGATAGCCATATCACAACCCATACAGTACAAGAGCTCAGTGCCATATCACAACCCATATAGTAAAAGAGCTCAATCCCATTTCACAATCCATACAGTACATGAGCTCAATGTCATATCATAACCCATACAGTACAAGAGCCCAGTGCCATATCACAACCCATACAGTACAATAGCTCAATGCCATATCACAATCCATATAGTACAAGAGCTCAATGCCATATAACAAATCCATACAGTGCAAGAGCCCAGTGCCATATCACAACCCATACAGTACAAGAGCTCAATGCCATATCACAATCCATATAGTACAAGAGCTCAATGCCATATAACAAATCCATACAGTACAAGAGTTCAGTGCCATATCACAACCCATACAGTACAAGAGCTCAATGCCATATCACAATCCATACAGTACAAGAGCTCACTGCCATATCACAACCCATAAAGTACAAGAGCTCAGTGCCATATCACAACTCATACAATACAAGTGCTTGATGCCATATCACAATCCATATACAGTGGTGTGAAAAAGTGTTTGCCCCCTTCCTCATTTCCTGTTCCTTTGCATGTTTGTCACACTTAAGTGTTTCGGAACATCAAACCAATTTAAACAATAGTCAAGGACAACACAAGTAAACACAAAATGCAATTTGTAAATGAAGGTGTTTATTATTAAAGGTGAAAAAAAAAAAAAATCCAAACCATCATGGCCCTGTGTGAAAAAAGTGATTGCCCCCTAAACCTAATAACTGGTTGGGCCACCAGTAGCAGCAACAACTGCAACCAAGCGTTTGCGATAACGTGCAATAGGCTTTTACAGCGTCCTGGAGGAATTTTGGCCCACTCATCTTTGCAGAATTGTCCTAATTCAGTTACATTAGAGGGTTTTCGAGCATGAACGGCCTTTTTAAGGTCATATCACAACATCTCAATAGGATTCAGGTCAGGACTTTGGCTAGGCCACTCCAAAGTCTTCATTTTGTTTTTCTTCAGCCATTCGGTGGTGGACTTGCTGGTGTGTTTAGGATCATTGTCCTGCTGCAGAACCCAAGTTCGTTTCAGCTTGAGTACACCAACAGATGGTAGGACATTCTCCTTCAGGATCTCTTGGTAGACAGCAGAATTCATAGTTCCTTTTATCACGGCAAGTCTTCCAGGTCCTGAAGCAGCAAAACAGCCCCAGACCATCACACTCCACCACCATATTTTACTGTTGGTATAATGTTCTTTTTCTGAAATGCAGTGTTCCTTCTACGCCAGATATACTTGGACACACACCTACCAAAGAGTTCCACTTTTGTCTCATCGGTCCACAGAATGTTGTCCCAAAAGTCTTGGGGATCATTAAGATGTGTTGTGGAGAAATTGAGACGAGCTTTGATGTTCTTTTTGCTCAGCAGTGGTTTTTCTCCTTGGAACTCTGCCATGCAGGCCATTTTTGCCCAGTCTTTTCCTGATGGTGGAGGCATGAACGCTGACCTTAACTGAGGCAAGTGAGGCCTGCAGTTCCTTGGACGTTGTTGTGGGGTCTTTTGTGACCTCTTGGATGAGTCGTCGCCGCGCTCTTGGGGTAATTTTGGGCGGCCGGCCACTCCTGGGAAGGTTCACCACTGTTCCATGTCTTCGCCATTTGTGGATAATGGCTCTCACTGTGGTTCGCTGGATTCCCAAAGCTTTGGAAATGGCTTTATAACCCTTTCCAGACTGATAGATCTCAATTACTTTCTTTCTCAATTGTTCCTGAATTTCTTTGGGTCTCGGCATGATGTGTAGCTTTTAAGGATCTTCTGGTGGACCTTACTGTGTCAAGCAGCTCCTATTTAAGGGGTGCCTTGATTGTGAACAGGTGTGGCAATAATCAGGCCTGGGTGTGGCTAGAGAAATTGAACTCAGGTGTGGACAACCACAGTTATAGTATGTTTTAACAAGGGGGGCAATCACTTTTTCACACAGGGCCATGATGGTTTGGATTTTTTTTCACCTTTAATAATAAACACCTTCATTTACAAATTGCATTTTGTGTTTACTTGTGTTGTCCTTGACTATTGTTTAAATTGGTTTGATGTTCCGAAACACTTAAGTGTGACAAACATGCAAAGGATCAGGAAATGAGGAAGGGGGCAAACACTTTTTCACACCACTGTAGTACAAAAGTTTACTGCCATATCACAACCGTACAGTAAAAGATGTCAGTGCCTTTTTACAACCCATCCATGAATGTCTCACATTGCTCACAAAGTATGAAAGACTGCCATGCAGTTAATATTTTACAGCATTGCTGGCTGCCAACTTTAACATTTCTATACTAAAATAGGTAAACTATGCAACATGTTTTAAAAGATACTTGAATAAAAAAGAATAAGTTGCTGACATTGCTGACGTCTCTTTCTGAGACTGCTAGTTGCCTGGCTGTTACATTCAATGTTTTCAATAACTTCTGAGTCACTGAACTGGAGCAAGTATACAAATCCAGAGTTTGGACTTTCTAATCTGCAAATAAAGTCACGTAAAAAAGCAACTACCTCCCATGGAAATTGTTGACCTTTTCAACATATCTTAACAGGCAAACAAGTGAATACAGATCAAGGGTATATACTGAACAAATGACATATAAAATTGACATGGTATATTCATTTTCAAGATCTAAAGTAACATAAATGCAGACTTGTCATTGAAAAATTAAACACACAACTTTACCATCACTCAAATCCATGAATCCATGACCCTTTCATGAATAAGCCTATTTCTGACATTTGTTGCTTGCAAGTTAAAATACGTATTTTTTGCTAGAAATATATATATATATTTTTTTAGCAGAATATCTAGATAATAAAATGGTGATTGATGCAATATTTTATGTCACACTGTATTTGCGCAGCAGTCTTTCAAATGAAATTTTTAGGAAAAAAGACACTTCCATGAATTAAAAAAAACTAAACAGTAAGCTTAGCCCAATTGTTGTGTATAATGTGAAAGATGTAGTTACGCTAAGTAAATAGATGCCCAACATGTCATGCTTTGAAATTGCGCACAGTCGTGGAATGGCGACAAACTATGGTATCTAAAAATCTCCATAGGCGGAAATTTAAAAAAAATAACGGCTACCAGGTTAGAGTTACAGAGGAGGTTTAGTGCTGGAATTATTTCTCTTGCTCTGACGATCGCAGCGATACCTCACATGTGTGATTTGAACACCGTTTACATATGTAGGCGTGACTTACGTGTGCGGTTTCTTTGCTGCACGAGCTCGCTGGGACGGGGCGCTTAAAAATTTTATTTTTTATTTTTTTGTTTTTTTACATTGTTACTTTTAAAAAAAATTGATCACTTTTATTGTTGTCACAAGGAATGTAAACATCTTTTGTGACAGTATTAGGTGGTGACAGATACTCTTTATGGAGGGACCGGGGTCTAAATGAACCCCGAATCCCTCCTATGCACTTCAAAGTATTCAGATTGCCAAAAACAGCGATTCTGAATACTGTAATGAATTTTTTTTAAACGCCGCCATTGGCAGCCGAGTAAGCCAGAAGTGATGTTGTGACGTTGCTTCCGTGTTTACAGAAAGAAGACTGGCTTCGTTCCAGTCTTACTCTAGCCGGCGGAAGTGCCGGATCATGTCTCGGGTCTCCCGGTGGGACGGGAGGCCAGGGAAGAGCGGCGGAAGGACGTCCCCTCTCGCTGCTCCAGTATAACAGCCAAGCGGCCTTTAGCCACATCGGTTGTTATCCCTGAAGAGCCGACCGCCCGCTCTAAAAAATGGTACCTGTATGATGCCTGCAGCTGCCTTCATCATCCCAGTATAACCGGGACGATGAAGCGTATGTGCATATGTGCGTACGGTCAGCGGGAAGGATTTAAAATCCGGTGCTCCAAATTAGGTACCAATTCCTAGAATCTTCTTAAGTATGTAGGTGGAACCTGTCTTATTTAAACCTGCAATATCTAGAGTGTGGTGTCATCATGTCAAGATTAATAGAGCTCTATAAGGCCATTAGAAAAAAAGTTATGGATGCCTAAAAATCTGGCAAGAGATTTAAATAGATTGCCAAATGATTTGAAATCAGTCTTTCCACTGCAAGGAAAATATTCTACAAGTGGTGCAGATTTTAAACCACTGCTACAATATCATCGACTGGCCAGTCTGGCAAACTCATCTAAAGAGCTGACTACTTGATGTTAAAATAAATCTTCAAGAACCCCAAAATGTAATTGGGGGTTGTTCAGGTAACTCTTGCAATATGTTTACATATGTAGGCGTGACTTACGTGTGCGTTTTCTTTGCTGCGCGAGCTCGCTGGGACGGGGCGCTTAAAAATGTTATTTTTTATTTTTTTGTTTTTTTACATTGTTACTTTTAAAAAAAAAATTGATCACTTTTATTGTTGTCACAAGGAATGTAAACATCCTTTGTGACAGTATTAGGTGGTGACAGATACTCTTTATGGAGGGACCGGGGTCTAAATGAACCCCAAATCCCTCCTATGCACTTCAAAGTATTCAGATTGCCAAAAACAGCGATTCTGAATACTGTAATGAATTTTTTTTAAACGCCGCCATTGGCAGCCGAGTAAGCCAGAAGTGATGTTGTGACGTTGCTTCCGTGTTTACAGAAAGAAGACTGGCTTCGTTCCAGTCTTACTCTAGCCGGCGGAAGTGCCGGATCATGTCTCGGGTCTCCCGGTGGGACGGGAGGCCTGGGAAGAGCGGCGGAAGGACGTCCCCTCTCGCTACTCCAGTATAACAGCCGAGTGGCCTTTAGCCACATCGGTTGTTATCCCTGAAGAGCCGACCGCCCGCTCTAAAAAATGGTACCTGTATGATGCCTGCAGCTGCCTTCATCATCCCGGTATAACCGGGACGATGAAGCGTATGTGCATATGTGCGTACGGTCAGCGGGAAGGAGTTAAAATGCGGTGCTCCAAATTAGGTACCAATTCCTAGAATCTTCTTAAGTATGTAGGTGGAACCTGTCTTATTTAAACCTGCAATATCTAGAGTGTGGTGTCATCATGTCAAGATTAATAGAGCTCTATAAGGCCATTAGAAAAAAAAGTTATGGATGCCTAAAAATCTGGCAAGAGATTTAAATAGATTGCCAAATGATTTGAAATCAGTCTTTCCACTGCAAGGAAAATATTCTACAAGTGGTGCAGATTTTAAACCACTGCTACAATATCATCGACTGGCCAGTCTGGCAAACTCATCTAAAGAGCTGACTACTTGATGTTAAAATAAATCTTCAAGAACCCCAAAATGTAATTAGGGGTTGTTCAGGTAACTCTTGCAATATGTTTACATATGTAGGCGTGACTTACGTGTGCGTTTTCTTTGCTGCGCGAGCTCGCTGGGACGGGGCGCTTAAAAATGTTATTTTTTATTTTTTTGTTTTTTTACATTGTTACTTTTAAAAAAAAAATTGATCACTTTTATTGTTGTCACAAGGAATGTAAACATCCTTTGTGACAGTATTAGGTGGTGACAGATACTCTTTATGGAGGGACCGGGGTCTAAATGAACCCCAAATCCCTCCTATGCACTTCAAAGTATTCAGATTGCCAAAAACAGCGATTCTGAATACTGTAATGAATTTTTTTTAAACGCCGCCATTGGCAGCCGAGTAAGCCAGAAGTGATGTTGTGACGTTGCTTCCGTGTTTACAGAAAGAAGACTGGCTTCGTTCCAGTCTTACTCTAGCCGGCGGAAGTGCCGGATCATGTCTCGGGTCTCCCGGTGGGACGGGAGGCCTGGGAAGAGCGGCGGAAGGACGTCCCCTCTCGCTACTCCAGTATAACAGCCGAGTGGCCTTTAGCCACATCGGTTGTTATCCCTGAAGAGCCGACCGCCCGCTCTAAAAAATTGTACCTGTATGATGCCTGCAGCTGCCTTCATCATTCCGGTATAACCGGGACGATGAAGCGTATGTGCGTACGGTCAGCGGGAAGGAGTGCTGACTTTTAAAATAAAAATGTTCCCGCTAGAACACCCCTTTAAGCAGTATG
>CM053030.1:143096511-143135881 GCA_028564925.1 Lithobates sylvaticus
GAAGTTATTCATCATGGCAAGTTTTAAACCATGTAGAATTAATTTTTTCTGCTTATACTTTAAAGCAGTATACTTATTTAATGCCCACTCCACTGCACTCATGGCCTCTTTTTGGCGAATATTAGTATACAGCGATTCCACATCTACTGTAACCAATATACTATGCTCATAAATTTTTACATGTTTAAGGTGGTGGTTAAGAACAACTTTACTCTCTTTCAGATAAGATGGACTCTTAGCTACTAAAGGCTGATGGAAAATATCAATATATTTTCCAATCTCAAAAATAGTGAGTTAATGCCACTCAGAATTGGCCTGCCCGGTGGTTTGTCCGCATTTTTATGTATCTTAGGCACTTGGTAAAGAACCGGCATAATGGGAGCATCTGGAACTAAGTATCGTTGTTCTTTTTTATTAAGAATATTACTGGCCCCTGCTTACTCTTTTAAATTTTTTTGCTGTAATTTTTTGCTGTTGACCTACTCTCTGACGCGTTTCGTCATTTCCGACTTCGCCCTCGAGAAGAAGTCGGAAATGACGAAACGCGTCAGAGCGTAGGTCAACAGGAAGTGACGTCAGACGTATTTGCGGTCCACGGTGCGCTCCACGGCTTTCCGGACAGGAAGGACGCTGTTCTCCCCTCTGAAGGCACAGAAAAGCTCCACATCCGGCCAGAGCAGGCACAGTACACCGCTACGTTTACCCTAAATGCTGCTTATATATTTATTTTCGGTACGCAGAACCCACTAGGGGGGATTTTCATATATATTATACCATATATTTTTATACATATTAAAGGGAAATTATCTCAATAAATATTTTAAAGCAATATTACGCTATGTGGCCTAATATTTATTTCCACATGTATATAAAATAACCACGCTGAGGATTATATGACTGACTGATACTGTAGGAAAAGGCTGGTCTCTGGTTGTATTCACCCGCAAGGTTTTTGCTGATGTTGGATGAGAAGGTCCATACATATTTTGACTACAGGCGTATATAAAGTATATTTCTGGTGAGTGTATCCCCAAAAGGGGACAGTCTTCCCACACGGTGAAATCTATGGTGGAAGTCACGGAATCTCAGCACAAGAATTTATAACTTTAGAACTGTCACAATGATTGCTTATATTCACCTGATTGGATGAACTTGTGGAACACGTGGACTTTTAGCACTTTGTTGTTTTGGAGACACGCTGGTTTTATCCGATTATTTATCATTATTTATTGATTCAACTATTTACATATTTATATTTTTTATTCACGTGCACTTTGAATATTTATTTATTTAATATTTATTTAATTTATTATTTTACAATAATTATTCTACAATATTTATTTGATATGAATTTTGTTAGAAATGCACTTTTTCTAATATTTATTCACATTAAGTTGTGAAAATACTATATAGCGCTGCTACAAATACCGGGCGGACACAGCCTAAGGGCATTCTGTCTGTCTAGCCTTCTATTTGTACCTTTACAAGTTACTAGACTTACAATTTTATACTGCCACAAATGTATGGCAAGTTATCCTTGCTATCTGGGACTTTTGCTAGTATATAGACAGAGAGTTGATTCAGGTCAAAGTGATGTGTTTCAATATTGTTGGGTCCAAACTGATTTGATTATTTGAACTAAAAACAGTCAATGTGTTTCCGTGGCCAGAAAACACTCCCCCATTATCAGGGCTACAACAACAACAAAATATAATATAAATGTAGACATTATTAGTATAATACTAAGTCTGACAACATGAAAGGTCATAGGCATATATATGTAGGTGTACATATAGGTACATATGTGTACCTATATATATATACAGTATCTATGTGTACATTCATATGCATATAAACATATACACATACATACATACATCCAAAAAAATCATAGAAATAAAGATAAAAGATCAGATCAGCTGGTAAGTGACTGTGTGTAATACTCTTGTTTGGTAATTATTATTATTATCAAATGCTACATGTTTTTTTGTACATATTAAACCTATGTAAACTTTGAAACAGAATATAGTGCAGTGGGACTTGTAGTTCTACAGAGGCAGGCATGGTGAGGAGTGTAGTTGTAACGAGAGGAGGAGAATCGGAAAATTGCAAATTTGCAAACTGAGTGTGTTGGATTTTGTCCGAAACTGGTGTTGCATACACACGGTCGGACAAGGTTGTAGGAAAATCTGATCGTTCCGAATGTGGTGACGTTCAATGCATACTACTGAACTACGTAGAGGCTAGTAGCCATTAGCTTTGGTCTCGTAATTTGATCTGAGCATGTGTGGCACTTTGTCCGTCGGAATTCCCTACACACAATTTTTCTGCTCTCATTGGCTCCCACTGCTGTCAATCAAAGTCAGTCAGCCAATCAGGAGAGATCACAGCCCTGGGTCTGAATGGACACAGGGAGCTGTGACTTGGCTCGGGTACTCTCATAGCAAGTTGCTTGCTGTGGGGGGCACTCAACAGGAGGGAGAGGCCAGGAGCACAGAAGAGGGAGTCGAGAAGAGGAGTATGCGGGCTGCTCTGTGCAAATCCACTGCAACAGAACAGGTAAGTATAACATGTTTGTTGTTTTTATAGCAAAACAAATGAGACTTTACAATCACTTTAAGGATTTTGTAATAGAACATACAAAAAAGCTTCTGTCTTGTAAACATTTTCACCAAAGACATCTCCAAAGATATTTGCGGAAAAGTAAAGTATATCCACTACATATGACATCATTGTGATCAGTGGCGGCTGGTGGGTTTTTCTTTCAGGGGCTGCAAACAAGCACCTCCCCTCTGGGCGGCCATTGGCATGGCACTGACAGCACACCCCTCCCCCCAGACGGGCCGTGGCGTCGCACTTACACCACCACCCCCTCCAGGGGGTTGTCAGTGCCACGCCACCAGCCTCCCGGAGGGGATGGTGGTGTGAGTGACAACCCCCCCCGGGCGGCCGGCAGTCAGGCACCTACCCAATCTAGGTCTGGCAGTCTGGTGTCCTCTTCTCCTCTCCCAGGATGCAGGCAGCGGCTCTGGTGCTCCTCCACCATGTGTCTCCTCTTTGTTCCTCCTAAGTGCTAGGCATCTAATAGGACCGCCTGACACTTTGGCCAATCTGGAAACAAACAGGTCTCCCAACGTTCCTCCTGATCGGCAGGGAGGAGCTTTAGTGTAAAAATAGCGAAAACGAAAAAATCATCACACAACTGGGTAGGGTAGGGGGGCAGAGCCCACCCTTTTTTGAAGCATATTAGAGCCTCCGGTTCTAATCAGGTACTTCAAAAAACACTCCCACATTGGAATCCATAGTTCGGTGCCCCAATATGTAGATCAAGGGGCCAGACGCATGGATGGAGGGGCAGGCGCCCATGCACCCTCTATGGACAGGCCGCCACTGATTGTGATATGCATGTACATTGTATTATGTTTGGAGTGATTGAGAGGTTTATGCAGCAAATAATGCTTATATATAAATATAAATATAAATAATTGCTTATATATAAAAAAAAGTCTCTGAAAATCTGGAGAACTGATCCAAAAAGGTAGAGACTACTCATACATCCCTGTTATGACGCATGCCTGGACTACTACTTATTTAACACATTCTTTTATTTATTTATTTCCTTTTAGTGAATTGACTTTAGCTCTGTTTTTTTGTAATATTTACTGAGTATTTTTGCTTTTTGAGGTAAATACTGCATAAAGGGATAGTGAGTTGACATTTTCAGTATCACATTCGATATTTGGGAAAAAATGTGTTGCATGACCCAAATACCACATGCAAATAGCCTTTCGTGAATTGAGCCCACAGATACAAAAGAAATGCAAATGACCAACCTTTTTCTGAAAGAGTTTTGACTCTTTAGTGCAGTACCTTATAATAACCAATGCGTATTCATGCTGCTAAAATCAGATAAGAGTATGATGGAATGTGACTGGCTGCATGAGATAACTAAGGAGTAAGAATTATTTCCTGAATAAGGCAAGTTATGTCCTGGGAAGTTATACAGAGAGAGCAAACATAATGAGAGGGGAATTGACCAATAAATCTGTTCTTCAGAGTTCTGATTTAGTAAGGTTACCCTGATTGGAGGATAGTTCAGCATTGCCATATGCAGGACGTATAAGAATGTGTGAGTGGCAAAAGGCACTGCACCCTTTGCTGGAAAAACTGGGGTGTGGCAGGGAGAAGTTCTCAGGAAATTCTGCATGAAGGTAAAAAAAAAACCTTCTGTGTGCAGCAGCTCCCCCAGCCCCCTTTAATACTCACTTGAGCTCCATTCCGATCCAACGATGTGCACAAGTGTCTCAGCTCTCCGGGGACTCTCCCTCTTCATTGGCTGAGACAGTAGTGGGAGCTATCGGCTCACTCTGCTGTCAATCACAGCCAGTGAGTCAATGAAGAGAGATGTGGGCGGGTCTGAGCTGCTACTCCGTGTCTGAATGGACACATAGAGCAGTGGCTCAGTAGCACACTGCTGGGATGCCCCCATTGCAAGCTGCTTGCTATGGGCACACTTGACAAGAGAGGCCGGGAGCACCAGCAGTGGACCCAAGAAGAGGAGGATCAGGGCAGTGGTTTTGCACAGAGTGGGGTAAGTACTGTATGAAATGTTCTTATTTATTTATTTTTTAATTTGTGCCTTTAATATCACTTTAGCTTTGAAAAAAACTGGAAGCTTATTGGTTTCTATGCAGAGCTGCATAAGATTTTGCACTTTCCAGGTTTATTAAATCAACCCCATAGTATATTGTTCACCTTAAAAGAAAAGGATAAAAGAACTGTAAGGGCCCTGCTTCCTAGAGCAGTTATAGTGTAAGCTCTTTGCTTCATAGCGATCTGCAGGATTCGTGCAGCAGGCATGGAATAATGCCTTTTCTGAATACCCTTCCCTAGTTTTTGGAAAGAAAGCCTTCAAAACCTGGGCTTGGCAGGAAAGGACTTGATTGGTGGAAAAAGTGTCCGTTATACAGAGAAAACATTTCAAATATAACACATGGAGATAAGTGCCTGTACCCTTTGTTGTATTTAATGGGCCATCACTTGGCAGGCTAAATGCTGTCATGGATGCAAGGGAGACTAGGATGTCCAAACTGATATTGCTACCCTATTGAATTTGTTAAAGACAATTTATGGAGTATAAGGAAGAGGAAGATATAGCGCCTTGAATATTGATGGGAAGCACAAGGATCAAATAAGATCGCTGCCACCTGAGATTTTGTGATTCACCAAGAAGTATTGAAATAAAAAGAACAAGGGGCGCAGATCTATGATCTCAAATATCATAAACCTGGCTAGTAACTGTGATATACACAATTAAATCCAATGGTGAACATCTATCTCAGTGTGTGCAGTGAAAAAACGATCCAACATATCTCACATAGTATATATCTTAATAATACAATCCAATGAAATTCAAATGACAAATACTCTATTAAAGTGCAAATATAAAAAAAAAAGTACAAAAAGTGCTATAAATGCAGAAAAAAGTGCATAGTGCAGAATACTAATAAGTTCCAAAATTAAAGATCATATGTGATCCAAAAAAAATGTGTATGAAGTTCATATATGATCCCGAAAGGAAAATTCCCAGTAAGACATTCGAACAATCTTCTTAGAGATATTATTCTGATCACCATAGAAGACACCCGGTGCAAGTTACTGTGCAGGTTATTGTGTGCCTATCGCCTCCGGCTGTAATACTAAAGCTGCAAGCATGATACAGGCATGCATGGATACATCAGCTTCATAGCCCCGCCCTACTAGTTTTGGCATTTGTCATCCTCATGGAACGGATACAATGTCACCACACACGCCTCTATCATGCTCACGGCTTTGGGATTTACAGCTACAGGTGATAGGCACACTGCGTTGTTACCCTAGTTTCGGGATGACACTTATGAAATGTCAGTGTTCTTAAAGGGGAGGGCCAGCCGGGAAAAAAAAAATTAAAAGTCAGCAGCTACAAACACTGTAGCTGCTGACTTTTAATAAGCAGACTTACCTGTCCTGGGTGCCTGCGATGTCGGCCGCCCAAAACCAACCGTCCCTCGGGTCTCGGTTCCCAGCGCCACCATCCCAACTAAGGGAAACAGGCAGCGGAGCCTGTTTCCTACTGCCCGTAGTTTCCTACTGCGCATGCGCGAGTCGCGCAGCGCTTTGTGAATGTGGAATGCGCTGTGTTGAGGGACACACACAGTTCCCATAACACACCGCGCCCCATTCACTAGAAGACAACGCTATCAGCAGAAGACCGAACAACTCCGCGGAACAGGAAGAGGCAGATTAGGACGATCCGCCTAGCAACAGCCATTTCTGGTAAGTAAAAAAAAAACATATATATATTTTTTTTCCTTTTAAATTTTTATTAACATTTTTATGAAGTTTTTTTTTCAGGGTGGCCCTCCACTTTAATACTTTTAATAAATAGTGGAGATTTTAAACAGTTTTATGCTATGAAGACTTTCCTTCCTCTTTTCCTAAGGCCCCTTTCACACTGGTAAAACCGCCCCGTGAGCGGCCGCAATGCGCCGCTAAAATGACGGTAAAGCGGCACTAAATATAGCGCCGCTTTACCGCCAGCACACCCAACGCCCCAGTGTGAAACTAGCCTAACTCCATATATGGCCGTGTTTTGCCTGAGAGGGTCATTATATGAGAGGTTACATCAGGAGCAGCGGCGTGGAGAGGTATTCCTTTGAGCTTGATGTGGAGCGCATTACCAACTATTATTTCTGGTGAGTTAATTTGGGGTGAATGGTGAAGGATTGCAACGGGTGTCTTCTACAATGCCTTCCTGGTAATTTTCCTTTTGAGATCATATATGAACTTTATACACATTTTTTTGGATAACATATGAACTTTAATTTTGGAGCTTATTAGTATTTATTCTGCACTTTTTTTCTGCATTTATAGCATTTTTCTTTTCACTTTTTTCAGCATTTGCACTTTTATATAATATTTATCATTTGCATTTCATTGGATTGTATTATTATGATATACACTATGTGAGATATGTTGGATTGATTTTCCCTTCACACATTGAGATTGATATTTACCATTGGATTTGATTGTGTGTATTACTGGTTTATGGCATTTGAGATCATAGATCTGCACCACTTGTTCTTTTTATTTCAGTTTATGGAGTATGCTTAATCACAACATTATATCACCGCTATTAACATGAATACCACCCTATGTGTTGTCATAAGCTGAAGATAAAACTTCATGTATAGTATATTTACCAATTTGTATATAAATTGTTGAATCAGCTGGCAACCATGACAGGTAGAACACCTAGCTCAATAACAAAATAGATGCAAGTGTATCTCTACTGGGAACATGCACAAAGGTAACTTAAATTCTTCAAAGCTCACCCCTTCCTTTGCTAATTTTTCTTATCACACACTTCTCCATTACCCTGTTTTCCCTTTGGAGATTTCAGGAAAAGTCCAGTGTAGGCGTTGATCTCAGTTAGGGCTAACACAGAGCCTAGTTCCATACTGCAATACTTGAAAGCTCCCTGGCCTGGCAGTTGGTTGTTCATGTTCTTAACCCTGCCTACTGGGTGAGAAATAGTCACATGCTTTATACCTATAAGTGCCATGTGTTTCAAAAGATCCCTTGGGACAAATAGGGCAGTTGGATAAATTTTGCAAAGATAAGTATTAGCAGTACAATGGTAGGCTATTAAGACAATTTTTATACTTTGCCCTTGAAGGGTAAATTATAGGTCCAATTAAAGTTATCACTCAAGTGGAAACATTTTAGCATTCTTCAAAAGGCTTTTGTAGGTGAAAGTATTAACCCAAGTATAAGCTAAAAACTCAACTAAAGTTTTTTAATCTATGCCATCTATTTTAAATTTGATGTGAATATTAATAAATAGGACTTAGATTGCTTAAGCATTGTGTATCATAAATTTCCTTTTTTTTTTTAATTAAATACTTTTTTTTAAACAAAATTTATGTTGTATGTCAGCATTGTCGATCTCCTAGGGCCTCTTTTCAGCCACTTCCTGTCTACATGCATGCACTTTAGTAATGGGCACTTGGCATTTCTCAGGGTGAATTTCCACATGACATTCTTACATTGTTTATGATGTTTCAATGATTGATGATTTATTGGTGTTCAAGAAATATTTAATTCTGAGTTTGTTTTCCTGCACACTAGGCACTTTAAAATCCACCCCTCTGCAATTATACATTCCTAGATCCCATTCTACCATTGTCATTCAGAAAGGGCCTATTTACTGTACATTCATGATCTGCCCTTCCCTGCCCGTCCCTCCTTCTGGAAGAATGAGTAGCTTTTATGTTCTGTCTGGTCCTTTTTTTTTTTTTTTTTTAACAGCAAATGCACATTACTTGCTCAAAATAAGCAATATCTAATAATGATTTGGCAGCTTTTCTAAGTTATCAATGCATGCACCCATACAGATAAATATTATAGTTAGCCCCACCATGTAATAGCCTAAAAATTACATAATGACTTTAATTATATTAAGGAATACAATTTACTTTCTTCTTGGGTATGCTATGTGTGAACACTCTTAGAATCTTTTACTGGCACAAGCATTCAAAAAAGTTTTAGACAGTTACATTCTTCTTGCCAGACTTATTTAGTGTATCATAATTGTTAAAACATCACTAATGTGAGTGAAGAGTGGAGTCTCTTCCTTTCCCCACTGTGATTCATAATGACATACTTTTCTGGCAATTTTTAAGCTGGTAATGTGTCTGACAGATAGTTGTTCCTGTTTTTATGTACCAGCCACAACCTGGCAAGAGTCCATTTATCAAAGGATACAGTGAAAAGAGTACTTTAGTGACTTTTTGTCTGTATTTAAGAATGACATGTATTTGTGGAAATATAATAATATAATATAATATTATATTATATAATATATAACTAGCTTGTTCCATGTTCCACTAAAATTATACTTTTAATTACAAATTAATCTTAAATAAGTTTAGGGTGTACAAGCACTAAAATCATAGTGTGAGTAAAAGCAAAAGATTTTTGAGTTTTGGATAGAGTAGTTACAACTTTTGTCAAGTTTTTATTTCTGTCCATTTCTAAATTAAGGAGATTCGCCCTCTATTTGTCCTGGTGACCATATACTGATACATAAAGAGATAAGCAATCCAAAACTTTAGAGTTGTCACTAGATCAAAAGATGAGGGCAGGTAATGGGGACACCTTGTCTCAGTTTACTGTCTTTAGACCTGACTTGTGCTCTCTGCAGGTGTCTTTGCTGTAGCTGAGTTTCTATGAAATTAGTCCTCTAATTTACAAACACTCAAGTGAAAGATGCTTTAGTGTGTCCTCCCTCCCTAGAGCTGAGACAGATTGTGCCTTTTCAACTGATTAGACCAAATTACCGATGCAGAAGGATTGTACTTGTTCTTGAAAGGTACACTGCACAGCAAACCACTCACCTTGGCCAATATTTAATGCACTAACACAGGACAATTGCCATTTATGTGTTGCATCTGTGAGAAGCTGCAGGCCTGGAAGGTGGCTTTAATGTCCCCCTCAATCGGGTTTGGAAATATCTTCCATTTTGCAATATCAGGCACTGAAGTCTATTAAGAAATGCATCTTGGATCTTTGCCTTCATAATGCTTGGTGACTTCTTCAGCCTGCAACCAAAGACTATACATTTTTTTCTTCCCCACAAAACAAATACTCAAGGATTGATTACACAGACTGACACACATTTTGGTGTCTCAAATGTTAGAACTGTTCATGGGAATAATTGGCCCACTGATTCCAAAAATGGCACCAATTTTCCCTAGCAACTCTAGTTTCTAGATACAGCATAAATGCCATATACCACTCTGCACACTGGTCGCCCATCAAAATCAGCATATAAATATAGCAAAATACTTTGGGATCAGCAAAGACAGCAGCACTGTCATGAAGTAACCATAATGATGAAAGGCTGTACCAACTTTTGAAGGTGGATCCGGTTGGTCAGGGTTCTTCAAACAGAAAACATGCAATCTCAGATTTCTTGATATTCCCCATCATCAATACTGGTGAGTGAGGCCTCTTGCCTGGAAGCGCCTCTGGCTGAAGAGAATTACATTTCGCACTTAAACAAATGAAGCCAGGAAAAGCCCAGGGCTGGATTGCTTTTCTGTCTTAACTAAAATGCTGCATACACACGATCGGAAATTCTGCCAGCAAAAGACTGGTGTGAGCTTTTGGTTGGAAAATGCGACCGTGTGTATGCTCCATTGGACTTTTGCTGGCAGCATTTCGACCAGAAAAATATTGAGAGCAGGTTCTCTATTTTTCGGTCGGAAAAAGTTCCTATCTGAAAATGTGTTTGTGTGTATGCAATTCCGATGCACAAAAAATCATGCATGCTCAGATTCAAGTACAAGACGGAAGACTCGGTCTGGTAAAACTACTGTTCAAAATGGACATAGGACATTCATCTCGCTGACATTTTTTGAATAGTTTAATGCAGCGCATTCTTTTCTTCTTTATAATGCTAGAAGAATTAAGTTGTTTTGCTGCTGATATTCACACAAACTGATTTCTTTATTATTTCTCGTGATCTTCTAAATAACCTTTTTTGTTTTTAAAGCTACATCTCCATAAAAATGTTTTGAATTATTTTTTATTGTCATTTTTTTATTGTCATTTTTTTATTGTCATTTTTTTAATCAAGAACTCCATAAATAGTGATCTCCATAATTTTTTTTTTTGTGTGTCAAGTTAACACGACAACATTATTATTTTGTATTTTTAAACCACAAGGAGGTTGGTTGGTGTCCCTTTTTAATTTGACATTGTATTTTTGAAATGTACCTGCCTTTCTACAAACAAACTGTCCTATTTGAAGAAAAACACATAGGCAAGTATTTTCATAAAAATAAAACGCTGCGAGAAACTGCTGGAATTTCCGAAGCCTTTGGCCCCCAGGGCAGACATCAATTATTTATAACTAAAAATTGGTAGCTTGAGAAGTCCATATAATGGGGAGCATAATCTGGTCCAGGACTCCCAGACATCAGGAACAGCAGCAGATGACATATATGTACCCAGGCTGTGGTACTACAACAGTGTGGGACCAGACTGAACACAGGCCATCACTTTCATGTCTTCCCTGCAGCCTTCCCTTCACGCTTCCCTGCAGCCTTCCTTGGAGGTGGACTTGTGGCAGGAGGAGGAGGATGGGCGAGCGCACATAAGTGTACGTCATCGGTCGTTTGGCCCTCAACCCCTTGTTAATGGCCTCAAATATATTTTTTCACAGTTGTGGCATTGGTCCTCCTCCATTTGCAGCAATTTTGCAGCTATATAGTAGCCATAGGCCTCTTTAGTGTCGGGGGGGTTCAGGGCCACATTAGCCTCCTTAATGAGGCCCAGTGCTGCCTCCTCAAAGTTACTCCCCTTCCTGGGCCTTTTGGTTGTAAGGCGGAGGGGAGGCACCTGGGATTGGGTGAGGCTGGGCCCCGCCACATCCTGGCTGACACTTACCCTTGCCTCCTCCTGGCTGCCACTTGCCAGAGCCTCGTCCTGGCTAGTTTTTGGTTCATCAATCACACACAGTTTTCAGCTCATGACTGTTGCAAATTTAATGTTAATCAATAGAAAAGACTATCATTCTGAGCCCATCATTTTTCATTCTTGTCACAATCATTTTTGGCCCCTACTGTCTATTGATATGTCAAACACTTTTAGTTAAAGCATTTATTTGTTAGCAATAATAACATCTAGATAACAACAATAATTTTCAGACAATAAATATGTTAAAAAATACTATACTTGGCTCCAGCTGGGATCCTTAACTTCTTCCAGGATGGAAGGCCCAGGTTGGTCCTCGGAAGCCTCAGCTAGGGTTGAGGGAAGGGTTGTGGGAAGGCTGGAGGGAAGTGTCGAAAGTGTTTCCCTGGCTTCCATCTGGTTTTCCAAAAACCGCATCCTGTTGTAGTACCACAGACTGGGTACATACACATCCTCTGCTGCAGCTCCTGATCTCATGGAAGCCTGGATCTTAATCGCTTAAGGACCGCCTCCTGCACATTTACGTCGGCAGAATGGCACGGCTGGGCACATCAACGTACAGGTACGTTGCTCTTTAAGTGCCCAGCCGTGGGCCGCTCGCGCACTGCCACCGGGGCGCTCGCGACCCGGTCCTGAGCTCCGTGACCGTGGCCGTGGGACCCATGGACCCGATCGCCGCCGGTGTCCCGCGATCGGATCCCCATGCTTCCTAGTGATACTGACACTGATCGTCTGTTTCCTGTCATCGGAAAAGACGATCAGTGATGTCAAACGCCAAGCCACGCCCCCTACAGTAAAAAAACACATACACGTCACACTTAACCCCTCCCCGCCCCCTAGTTGTTAACTCCTTCACTTCCAGTGTCATTTACACAGGAATCAGTGCATTTAAATAGCACTGATTGCTGTATAATGGACAATGGTCACAAAAATGTGTCAAAAATGTCCGATGTGTCCACCATAATGTCACAGTCACAATAAAAATCGCTGATCACCGCCATTACTAGTAAAAAAAAAAAATTTTTATAAAAATGCTATAAAACTATCCCCTATAGTTATAGCTTTTGTGCAAACCAATCAATAATCGCTAATTTCGATTTTTTTTACCAAAAATATGTAGAAGAATACGTATCGGCCTAAACTGAGTTTTTTTATATATTTTTTGAGGATATTTATTATAGCAAAAAGTAAAAAATATTGATTTTTTTTCAAAATTGTCGCTCTATTTTTGTTTATAGCGCAAAAAATAAAAACCGCAGAGGTGATCAAATACCACCAAAAGAAAGTTCTATTTGTGGGAAAAAAAAGACGCCAATTTTGTTTGGGAGCCACGTTGCACGACCGCGCAATTGTCAGTTAAAGCGATGCTGTGCCAAATCGCAAAAAGCGGGCCTGGTCCTCTGGCTGCAAATTGGTCCGGGGCTTAAGTGGTTAATAAGCTCCTTCCTATACGTGCTTCTCAAGCTACCAATTTTCTTCTCCACAAACTCGATGTCTGTGTCGGGAGAAATATGTCCTTTGTAGAGATGGTCGAGATGGTGGACATATTGAAGAGGGCCGACTATGATGGGAAGTATGGAGCGTACCCAAACCCAAATGTGAGAAAGGCCAAGATCATGACAAAAGTTGTGAAGAGTCTGCGCCGGAATTTTGGGGTACGACGATCCAAGGAGCAATTGAGGAAACGCTGGTCAGACCTGAAATTGAGGGAGCACGATCAGTACAGAAGAATCAAGAGAGTGATTCTAAAAAGTAAGTAGTTGTCATGCTGCTCCATGTGCTTTTCTTTACTGTTGTACAGTTTAAAATGGCGACTTTCATGTTCGTGGTCACAGTAATCGGTCGTAGGACACATCGTTGTATTAAAAGAAGTTTAGGACATTGTTGTGTAGATTTGTTTGTAACTAGAATGAATTGCAAACTTCATCATTCAGTGTAATGTAAGGAGAGGACACTCAGCAGCTGTTTACACATCTGGACTCAGGAGCACTTTTTAGGGTGTCACACACAGGTACTCCAGTGGATACTTGGGGTGTCTCCAGGTGTGAAACTTGTCAAAAAATGGTAAGTATTCCAGCTTTGTTAAAGGAAAAAAATCATGCCTTCAACTTGGAACTCTGCCAAAACAGACAATTTTACCCCACTTCCCAGCAATGTTTCACATTCATATTTCTGGCTACAAATATCTGTGTGCTAAGTATACCTTTTGTTTCATTTTCATAGAAGAGAAAAGACTTGGGACATCTGAGGACACCAGGGACCCCCCACCTCCTGCAGAAGGGGAACAGAGGACACCACAACCTGAGGATGTGGAGGAAGGAGAGGTGGTTGAAATTGTCACCACAACAGGTCAGTTTCAGACACCACAGATTCACTTAATAGAGGTATGGCTGCATATTTATAATACATGGTGTGGATTGTATCTTTTAGGTGATATGCAGGATGTGGAAGAACAATCTCCTCATTTCACCAGTGACAGCGCGCAACGGCTAATCCAGGACATAATGTTTTGTAGTCGGGATTTAGACATCATAAAGCAAAAAACAAATGAGGTTGAACAAAAACTGAAGAACATGATTGATGTACTAGGAAGAATCTAAATAACTACCCAATGACACCAGTTTATATTTTAGGGGACCAAGTTTTTACATTTTTTTGATGCATTTTAAAGCCAAATTTGGAAGATGCACACAGTGTGTCAACATGTGCTATCTGCCATCAGGGGATATCAATGTATGCGTTTTGTGGGTGCAACCCCTTCCACCCAACTCTAGTAGGTGAGAGGAAGGGGTTGCACCCCCAAAACACGTCCATTGATCCCCCATGATGAGAGATAGCACATGTTGACATTGGGCATGGGATCAGGTGGGAAATCCCTAGTTTTACTCCCAATTTGTGTGCATCTTCTAAATTTGGCTTTTACATGGGTGACATAACCTCATCTGATGAAGGCAATATCAACACAGTTTTGACACTATAATGTCTGATATTTCTGAATTTTTCAATGTTGAACTTGGTAAGTTCCAGAGTTGTGTATTTTAATGTTTGCAAATATGCCTGTTTATGTACTTTTATCAAAATTTCAAGGTAAAACTTTAAAAAACAAGATGTGTTTTTTTTTAACACAAAATGTTTTATAACGCACATGTGCACGGAGTAAAAGGTTTTATACTCAACAACGTGTGGCTTCTTCTTTCAATGCTCAGTACCACTTTTTGTATTAAGTTGGTGTTTACAGTGACAATGGGTGTTATTTAAATAATGGAAAAAACACTTGGCACTACAAGTGCACTAGGAGAACCTATGAGACAGCTTAAAACAAACACAAGCAGTGAATCAAAATCAAGATTTTATCAGATCATTTTTTTTTATATATTTAAAAAATTTCTGGCATAGCAATGGGCCATTGCTATGCTAGAACATTTTTAAATATTTTCACAAAAAAATGATCTGATAGAGTCCTACCGGTAAAATATTCAACATATTTTTCCCGCACTTCCCAGGTGCTTTGGGGGGGGGGGGGGGCAAGACAGGACAGCCAGCTTCCAGGGCCATCATTGCATTTCCTTGAAGCCCGGCCTCAGGTCCAAATGAGGCAAAATAGCTTGGTGCATTTCTTTTTAAAAAGTTGTGCAGGATGCAGCAGGATAATACAATGTGGTTCAGTTTGTACTCCGCCATATTTATAGCTGTTAGAAACAGGCGGAACCGGCTGGCCATTATCTCAAATGTGTTCTCCACCACTCAGGCCAGCCGGTAATTAAAAACCCTTTTTTCCGGGGTGAGGGTCCTCTGGGGGAATGGCCTCATCAGGTGATCGCCCAGACCAAATGCCTCATCTGCGACGAATACAAATGGAAGTTCATCAACATTCTCTTCCGCAGGTGGCAATCCCAAGCCACCACTCTGGAGACGTCTGTAAAACTCCATCTGGGCAAAGACTCCGCCATCCGACATCCGGCCATTCTTCCCCACGTCCCCATAGAGGAACTCATATGTCGCCGACACCACGCATCAACGCGATACTATGAAACCCCTTATAGTTAAAATAGTATGACCCTGAATGGTGGGACTATGTGGACATGTTTCCCATCGATTGTCCCTCCACAGTTGGTAAATCTCAATGGTCGGCAAACTGGGAAGTCACAGTCTGCCATTCCTGTGTCGTTGAAAGGAAACTGTGGAGTCAAAACAGAAAAAAATAAAATAGTAATTTTGCACATAACTTTGCAAGCAGATTAGACACAACATTTTTTGGCCAACATCAGTATAACATTTATTTTAAGGAGTATTTAAAGATAAAAATATAAGCTCCACTTATCAGATTCTCCCCCCCCCCCCCTCTGATGGCCCATTGTAAAAATGTTGGGGGGGGGGGGATGTTTTGGACAGGTAACCCTCTCCACTTCATTGAGAGCTGAATGCATAAATAATGTGTGTTACTTTGGCCAGCCCCTCCTTACTTACACTATTGGCAGCCCACTGGACAGGTAAGAAATGTCATAGTACAAAAAAAAATACACCTGCACGGTGTACCTGAGAGAAGGTCAGTGACAGTGCCGCCAGGCAAGTCTGAGGGGGAAGTGAATACAATAATATTTTAAAGCCCATTTGAAGAGTGTATTTTATATATATATATATATATATAAAATACACTCTTCAAATGTGCTTTCAAATGCATGGTTTTCCCTTTCACAAACAAGGAAATAATGACGTTATGACGGTTTTGATGTTGGGCTGGTATAATAATGCTATGGGGCTGGTATGACATTTTTTCCAGGGCTGGTTTTTATTCCCACTTCGGCCCTGGGTGCAGATTACAAAAGATTCCATATGAATGATAAAATTATCAGGAAAAAGACCTAAGGAAAAACAAAAGAGGGTGAAGAAGTTTAATAAAAAGGAATTACAGGTAATTAAGAGTTGATGCAAGGTTAAATAGGAACAACTTTGAAGGACAATTGTACTCATCCTATAAAATCCTCAAATCTTTCTGTTCGCCACACCTTCACTAATCTGCACTAATACCCTCCACCCCAGTTTTGTATCTACCTCTGCAACAGAACCATGTACCCTGCAATGTATCCTTCACCTTGGGCATTAATCATCTTCATGTACTAAGACTTCCAATCCAGAACCTGGAGCTGCATCCTGGGATGGGCCCATTCAGGTCTATGGAGGTTCATTATGTAGGTGTGGCCAGCACCAAAGTGTATTTCTTTCCATAATGAAGGAAACTTTGCATAGTATGTAGCTCTTGGTAAGTAAGAAGCTGGGGTTGTGGGTTTTAGTGCAGCGTAGTTCAGGAGGGATGTGGGTTGGCTAACAGGGTTTTTGAACAGTTCAAGTTATGGGTTTGCTTCAACTAACTATATGTACAAATCAGGAGAATCCAATGCTTTAAATTAAATAAATTGATTTGCGCATAAGGACAATTTTATGAATAAAAGCTACAACTCTGTTTACATGAGCTTCTGTCAGTGCTCCGAAAACACACAGAGGGATTTGCTACCAGACTAAAGCTAACCCTGATGATTAAAGCAAGGGAGCTGTCAGTTTGACTTAAAGCAGGAGATTCCACCACTCCAGCTGTGTTCTCCGCTGCTGACACAATGTTCAAGATTAGAGACCCTTCTGTCTCTGCTTTGCTTAGGTATCAAATTGTCATTTTTGTCCCAATTCTGTGAAACTCATTTATGGAAGCTAAAGCACAGCAAACTAAAAGACAAGTAGAATTGTTGCCTGTAGCAACAATTAGATTTCTTTCTATCCAATAGATAGACCTGGTACTGTTTTTTGTGGCTATCCATGTTCAGAAAGTGGCTGTAATGTGACTATTTCATAATATTGACCTTTTCCCTTCTATATTTTTCTTTTATTTCACTACACTTTAGATTATTATAAAGAGATCTATGACATGGGGACGCATTTTCCCAACTTGGCCTTGGGCACAAAAGTTCATTTTTTTTTTACCACTGTTCACTTTCCCGCTACAACAGATGCAATTATTTAAAAAAATTGTTTGAGAAAGTTGTAACTGCAAATTGATAAAATGCAGAACATTCAATTTTATTAAACCTTTTGTCTAACAGTTTTTGGGTGTAATACATTGTATGCTCATGACCTACTGAGTGCCATAGGGGAAAGCTCCTATCACCCTTTATGTCTTCCCTGGTGTCCTTCTG
The DNA here is from genome assembly GCA_028564925.1 of Lithobates sylvaticus. Lineage (NCBI taxonomy): Eukaryota > Metazoa > Chordata > Amphibia > Anura > Ranidae > Lithobates > Lithobates sylvaticus. Next base: position 143,114,217 of record CM053030.1, read on the forward strand.
TTAGTAAATTACTGTGTCAAACAGACCATAACTGCACTGATAACGACAGCACAATAAAAGTCACTATTGATGGCAAAATACAAGAAATGATGTGACATAATGGCTGATGTCATTAGGAGAGAAGGGAAAATCACAAACTTTTCTACAATAAAGTATAAGTAACAATCAGAACTCTGTTTTATATTAACTGCGTGTGTGTGGGTAATAACTAACACGGTAACATCAGGAAACATTTTGTTATTAACCCATAAGAATAACATTTTAGGTGAAAGTTAATGAGTAATATGCTGCTTCAATCATGCTGTCCCTGGAATTTGTTTTTGTTTAATGCTGCCCCCAACTTGGATGCGAATATCTTCTAAGGCTAAGTTCACATTATTGTCTGTAAGGGACATGCACACATGTGTTCATTCTCTACATGCAAGAGAAACATGCTGCTTTTCAGCAGGCACTCGTGGGTGCCATTAATTCTTAATGGCACCCAATGCATCAGTCAAATGTCCACCATGCAGTTCCATGCAGTGTGCATTTAACAAAAGGATCCGGAAGTTCCCTTTTCCTGGGGTCCCTCTTTGGACACCCAAAAGAGGGACCCCAGGAAGTAAACAAAATAAGAGAGAAGTATTGCCACTGGACTGTGGCTTTAGGTCAGACGTCAAATGGGCATTTGGATACTTTTTTTTAAAATCTTTTTTCAAACCAGAAGTTAGTTAGAGGGGGTTGGGGGTACCAATATCCTGGAGTTGGGCTTTAGAAGTCAACCTAATCCCTAACATTAACATAGTTCCTAACTAGGGATGAGCCGAACACCCCCGGGTTCGGTTCGAACCAGAACCTTCGAACGGACCGAAAGTTCGCGCGAATTTTCGAACCCTATACGTTATAATGGACGCGAACGTTCGAAATCAAAAGTGCTAATTACAACGGCCAATATGCATGTTAATGTCATAAAACAGGTTTGGGGACCCGGGTCCTGCCCCAGGGGACATATATCAATGCAAAAAGAACTTTTAAAAACTAACGTTTTTTCGGGAGCAGTCATTTTAATGATGCATAAAGTGAAAAAAAAAAAGTGAAATTTTCCTTTAAATATGGTACCTGGGGGGTGTCTAAAGTATGCCTGTGAAGTGGCATGTGTTTCCCGTGTTTAGAACTGTCCTTGCACAAAATGACATTTGTAAAGGAAAAAAAGAAGCCATTTAAAACCACTTGCGGCTTTAGGTTTGATCTTAAGTAGAATCTGAACAGGTACATTATGAAGTGTAGCTCCATCCCAAAAAAATCTATTTTTAAGCTTTTTGGAGAACATAGGGAGGGTTATCACCCCTGTAACATTTGCTGTCTTTGCACATGTGTTCAGAACATGTCACCTCACTTTCCGTCCCAATGACAAATGTTTTTGGAAAAGTGGGGTTTTAATTGAAACAAGGATTGGTGATAAAGTATCAGTAGAGAGGAGATACCTTTTTCCCAAATTAAATCTAACAGGATAGAATTTCCCTTCCTAGGGGTAGATTTCCTCTCACTTCCTGTTTTCTCTTTCCATTTGCAAGTAGGAGTCGTTTGTAAGTTGGATGTTTGAAAGTAGGGGCCTGGCGTATATACTCTGCAGAAATTTGCCCTATTAGATGTTGGTGTAGCCACAAGACTGGTGGGCACAGGAATGGGCCCTGCTGTGAGTTAATAGATCAAGATTTGTAATTGCATGCACCTCTTGAACAGGGCAGAAAAATTGGGGGTGGTGGTGGTGGTGGTGGACGGTTTTGCCACAAGACTGTAAGCTCTCACAGTTACTCTTGGTGGGCGCAGGAATGGGCCCTGCTGTGAGTTATTAGATCAAGATTTGTAATTGCAAGCACCTGATGAACAGGGCAGAAAAATTGGGCCTTTGGCGGTGGTGGTGGACGGTGTTGCCACAAGACTGTAGGCCCTCATAGTTACTCTTGGTGGGCGCAGGAATGGGCCCTGCTGTGAGTTATTAGATCAAGATTTGTAATTGCAAGCACCTGATGAACAGGGCAGAAAAATTGGGCCTTTGGCGGTGGTGGTGGACGGTGTTGCCACAAGACTGCAGGCCCTCATAGTTACTCTTGGTGGGCGCAGGAATGGGCCCTGCTGTGAACTATTAGATCAAGATTTGTAATTACCCGCCCCTGTTAAACAGGGGCTGAAAAATTGTGCCTTAGGCACTGGTGCTGGTGCCACAACACTGCAACCCGGCCCTCACAGATACTGTACTTGGAGCACAGCAGTCACACGTGTTGCGAAGCATTTTTTTAAAAAATTGTAAGTACACGCCCCTGTTAAACAGGGGCTGAAAAATTGTGCCTTAGGCACTGGTGCTGGTGCCACAACACTGCAACCCGGCCCTCACAGATACTGTACTTGGAGCACAGCAGTCACACGTGTTGCGAAGCATTTTTTTTTAAAAAATTGTAAGTACACGCCCCTGTTAAACAGGGGCTGAAAAATTGTGCCTTAGGCACTGGTGCTGGTGCCACAACACTGCAACCCGGCCCTCACAGATACTGTACTTGGAGCACAGCAGTCACACGTGTTGCGAAGCATTTTTTTAAAAAATTGTAAGTACACGCCCCTGTTAAACAGGGGCTGAAAAATTGTGCCTTAGGCACTGGTGCTGGTGCCACAACACTGCAACACGGCCCTCACAGAGACTGTACTTGGAGCACAGCAGTCACACGTGTTGCGAAGCATTTTTTTAAAAAATTGTAAGTACACGCCCCTGTTAAACAGGGGCTGAAAAATTGTGCCTTAGGCACTGGTGTGGTGGCATGGATCATTGAGGAGGAGGAAGAGGATAGTCAGTGAACATAAGAGGACAGTCACTCAGCATCAGCATAGGCAGTCTTGAAGGGATGTGACATTAAAAATTATTCGGTTATATCCGCCTCAGGTGCCTGGTAGCTGGTGGTGATCCAAGACTGATTCATTTTGATGAATGTCAGTCGATCAACCGAGGCGGTGGACAGGCGCACCCTATGATCAGTCACAAATCCTCCAGCAGCACTGAATGTGCGTTCGGAAAGAACGCTGGAGGCAGGACAGGCCAGTAGCTCAATTGCATACTGTGCAAGCTCTGGCCAGTGATCCATCCTCAGGACCCAGTAAGCCAGAGGATTTTCGGTGGGAAAGGTGTCCAAGTCTGACCTTGCCCCAAGGTATTCCTGCACCATGTATATCAGACGCTGGCGATGGTTGCTGGAACCGATCATACCTTGGGGCTGCGGACTAAAAAATTGTCTGAACGCATCGGTCAGACGTCCACCTTCCCCACCGCTCCTTCTGCCACTGACCGAAGCCTCAGCAACTCGTCGCCCAGGACCAGGAGTTTGTAGCCTCCCAGTTTCTGGGAACGCGTTGCACAGACCTTTCTGCAAGGCCTCCCTGAGATGTCTCATCCTCTGCTCCCTCTGCGACGGCAAGATAAGGTCCGCAACCTTACCCTTGTACCGCGGATCAAGGAGAGTGGCCAGCCAGTAATGGTCCCTCTCCTTGATCCGAAGAACACGAGGATCCTTCCGCAGGCTTTGCAGGATCAGGGAGGCCATGCAGCGTAGGTTAGCTGAGGCATTCGGTCCGGAGTCTTCTGGGTCACTGAGGATGACATGATCGCCAGCCACCTCCTCCCAGCCACGTACAAGTCCACTGGCTTGTTGGGACTGTACATCATCCCTAAAAGACTGCTGCTGCTGATGCTGAGTGCCAGGCTCCACCTCCATGCTCACACAATCCTCCTCCTCCTCCTCCTCCTCCTCCTCCTCTTCCTGTGTGATGGGTGGGACAGAAGGAACACTGTCCGGATAAAGGGGGCCTTGAGAGGCAAGGAAGTCCTCCTCTTCCTGCCTCTGTTCTGCCTCAAGTGCCCTGTCCATTATCCCACGCAGCGTATGCTCCAACAGGTGGACAAGAGGGACAGTGTCACTGATGCATGCACTGTCACTGCTCACCATCCTCGTGGCCTCCTCAAATGGTGAGAGGACAGTGCATGCATCCCTGATCATGCTCCACTGACGTGGGGAAAAAAAACCAAGCTCCCCTGACCCTGTCCTGGTGCCGTAGTCGCAAAGGTACTCATTGATGGCCCTCTGCTGCGTGTGCAGTCGCTGCAGCATGGCCAACGTTGAGTTCCACCTGGTGGGCATGTCAGATATTAGGCGGTTCTTGGGCAGGTTCAGCTCCTTTTGCAGCTCAGTCAGCCGAGCACTGGCATTATAAGATCGGCGGAAATGCACACAGACTTTCCTGGCCTGCCTCAGGACATCCTGTAAGCCTGGGAACCTGCCCAAGAACCGCTGCACCACCAGGTTGAGGACGTGAGCCATGCAGGGCACATGGGTGAGCTGCCCCTGTCGCAGGGCGGAGAGGAGGTTGGTGCCATTGTCAGAAACGACCATTCCTGGCTTAAGCTGACGTGGCGTCAACCACCTCTCGGCCTGCCCCTGCAGAGCTGCCAGAACCTCTGGCCCAGTGTGGCTCCTGTCCCCCAAACACACCAGCGCAAGCACGGCATGGCATCTTTTTGCCTGCGTACTTGCGTAGCCCCTTGTACGCCTACGGAGCACCGCTGGTTCCAAGGACAGAGCACTGGAGGAAGAAGAAGAGGAGGGGGTGGAGGAGAGAGGTGTGTCACAACCAGTAGCAGTAGTCGCGTTTTGGAGGCGTGGTGGCGGAACAACCTCCAACACTACTGCACCTTGTCCTGCATCCCTCCCAGCTGCCAATAGAGTGACCCAATGGGCCGTGAAAGAAAGGTACCGTCCCTGTCCATGCCTGCTGGACCATGAGTCAGCGGTAATATGCACCTTACCGCTGACCGCCCTGTCCAGCGAGGCATGGACATTGCCCTCCACATGCCGGTAGAGAGACGGAATCGCCTTCCGCGAGAAAAAGTGGCGTTTGGGAACCTGCCACTGAGGAACCGCACATTGAACAAACTCACGGAAGGGGGCCGAGTCTACCAACTGAAAAGGCAGCAGTTGAAGTGCTAGCAATTTAGCAAGGCTAGCATTCAACCGCTGGGCATGTGGATGGCTGGGAGTGTACTTCTTTCTACGGTCCAGCAGCTGGGCAGGGAAATTTGCCTGCTGCATTCGGACGTCGGTGTACTGCAAGTACTTGGTTGTGACACACCGAATTCTACACCTTCAGTCCTCTCAGAGCAGCTTTCAGAGAGGACTGAAGGTGTAGTGGGGATGGAGATCCCAGCTGAGGAGGAGCAAGGAGAGGTCCGCTTAGTTCTTTGGTGTGGGTCTTTTATGTGTGCCTGCCAACGAGCTGCATGGCAGGTCGCCATATGTCTGGTCATGCTTGTCGTGCCCAAGCGGCTGATGTTTTGGCCACGCGAGATACGCTTGAGACAAATATTGCAAATAGCAGTGGTGCGATCTGCTGCACTCGTCTCAAAAAAGGCCCACACCAAAGAACTTTTCTGATAACGTGCAGAGGCAGCGCCCTGCACAGGCGGAGCTCTGCGGTGTTGTACAGTTGCTGTGCTGGCCTCTACCTGGCCTCCAGGGGGCATCCTGCCTCGTTGGACATGTGACGCCGCATCCTCCTCCTCCTCGTCCTCCTCCTCATCCTCTCTCCCTTGAGGCACCCACGTGGAGTCAGTGACCTCATCATCCCCTCCCTCTTCACCACTAGAGCAAACCTGGCAGTAAGCTGCAGCTGGTGGAACTGTACTGCCAGATTCCTCAAGCTGGGTATCGTCATCCGAGCCTTCGAATCGTTGGGCATCCTCCTGGAGCATGTACCCAACACTGTGCTCAAAGAGTTCGGGGGACTCCTCAGGAGGACATGGTGGGTCTAGGGAAGGGGTGGCTGATGATGCTCTGTCAGTACCCTGAGCCTGGGTGAGAGAGGATGAGGAGGATGAGGAGGGCTTGGTCATCCATTCTACCAAGCCTTCAGCATGATGCGGCTCCACATGTCCAGCTGCCGAAAACAAAGACGCGCGTGTCCCATGGCCACGTGCTGATGACGATGCACGACCACGTCCACGTCCACGGCCACGTCCACTAGAAACAGAGCCTGCCTGCCCTGTGTTCTTGGCTCTGCACGCTCTGCCTCCCCTTGGCGGTCTTCCAGCCATTGTAGTCGGTAGTCCTGTGGGTGCTGCTGAGAAGAAAATATAGGAGCTCTGTGTGATGCCACTAACACACTAGAAGTCCTATGGGTGCTTCTGCAAAGAAAATAGAGGAGCTCTGTGTGATGCCACTAACACACTAGAAGTCCTGTGGGTGCTTATGCAAAGAAAATAGAGGAGCTCTGTGTGATGCCACTAACACACTAGAAGTCCTGTGGGTGCTTCTGCAAAGAAAATAGAGGAGCTCTGTGTGATGCCACTAACACACTAGAAGTCCTGTGGGTGCTGCTGAGAAGAATATATAGGAGCTCTGTGTGATGCCACTAACACACTAGAAGTCCTATGGGTGCTTCTGCAAAGAAAATAGAGGAGCTCTGTGTGATGCCACTAACACACTAGAAGTCCTGTGGGTGCTTATGCAAAGAAAATAGAGGAGCTCTGTGTGATGCCACTAACACACTAGAAGTCCTGTGGGTGCTTCTGCAAAGAAAATAGAGGAGCTCTGTGTGATGCCACTAACACACTAGAAGTCCTGTGGGTGCTGCTGAGAAGAATATATAGGAGCTCTGTGTGATGCCACTAACACACTAGAAGTCCTATGGGTGCTTCTGCAAAGAAAATAGAGGAGCTCTGTGTGATGCCACTAACACACTAGAAGTCCTATGGGTGCTTCTGCAAAGAAAATAGAGGAGCTCTGTGTGATGCCACTAACACACTAGAAGTCCTGTGGGTGCTTATGCAAAGAAAATAGAGGAGCTCTGTGTGATGCCACTAACACACTAGAAGTCCTGTGGGTGCTTATGCAAAGAAAATAGAGGAGCTCTGTGTGATGCCACTAACACACTAGAAGTCCTGTGGGTGCTGCTGAGAAGAATATATAGGAGCTCTGTGTGATGCCACTAACACACTAGAAGTCCTGTGGGTGCTTCTGCAAAGAAAATAGAGGAGCTCTGTGTGATGGGACTAACACACTTCAAGTCCTATAGGTGCTTCTGGGAACAAAATATAGCTCTGTGTGTGTAATGGGACTAACACACTTCAAGTCCTATAGGTGCTTCTGGGAAGAAAATATAGCTCTGTGTGTGTAATGGGACTAACACATTTCAAGTCCTATAGGTGCTTCTGGGAAGAAAATATAGCTCTGTGTGTGTGATGGGACTAACACACTTCAAGTCCTATAGGTGCTTCTGGGAACAAAATATAGCTCTGTGTGTGTAATGGGACTAACACACTTCAAGTCCTATAGGTGCTTCTGGGAACAAAATATAGCTCTGTGTGTGTAATGGGAATAACACACTTCAAGTCCTATAGGTGCTTCTGGGAAGAAAATATAGCTCTGTGTGTGTAATGGGACTAACACACTTCAAGTCCTATAGGTGCTTCTGGGAACAAAATATAGCTCTGTGTGTGTGATGGGACTAACACACTTCAAGTCCTATAGGTGCTTCTGGGAACAAAATATAGCTCTGTGTGTGTAATGGGACTAACACACTTCAAGTCCTATAGGTGCTTCTGGGAAGAAAATATAGCTCTGTGTGTGTAATGGGACTAACACACTTCAAGTCCTATAGGTGCTTCTGGGAACAAAATATAGCTCTGTGTGTGTGATGGGACTAACACACTTCAAGTCCTATAGGTTCTTCTGGGAACAAAATATAGCTCTGTGTGTGTGATGGGACTAACACACTTCAAGTCCTATAGGTGCTTCTGGGAACAAAATATAGCTCTGTGTGTGTAATGGGACTAACACACTTCAAGTCCTATAGGTGCTTCTGGGAAGAAAATATAGCTCTGTGTGTGTAATGGGACTAACACACTTCAAGTCCTATAGGTGCTTCTGGGAACAAAATATAGCTCTGTGTGTGTGATGGGACTAACACACTTCAAGTCCTATAGGTTCTTCTGGGAACAAAATATAGCTCTGTGTGTGTGATGGGACTAACACACTTCAAGTCCTATAGGTGCTTCTGGGAACAAAATATAGCTCTGTGTGTGTAATGGGACTAACACACTTCAAGTCCTATAGGTGCTTCTGGGAAGAAAATATAGCTCTGTGTGTGTAATGGGACTAACACACTTCAAGTCCTATAGGTGCTTCTGGGAAGAAAATATAGCTCTGTGTGTGTGATGGGACTAACACACTTCAAGTCCTATAGGTGCTTCTGGGAACAAAATATAGCTCTGTGTGTGTAATGGGACTAACACACTTCAAGTCCTATAGGTGCTTCTGGGAAGAAAATATAGCTCTGTGTGTGTAATGGGAATAACACACTTCAAGTCCTATAGGTGCTTCTGGGAAGAAAATATAGCTCTGTGTGTGTAATGGGACTAACACACTTCAAGTCCTATAGGTGCTTCTGGGAACAAAATATAGCTCTGTGTATGTGATGGGACTAACACACTTCAAGTCCTATAGGTGCTTCTGGGAACAAAATATAGCTCTGTGTGTGTGATGGGACTAACACACTTCAAGTCCTATAGGTGCTTCTGGGAACAAAATATAGCTCTGTGTGTGTGATGGGACTAACACACTTCAAGTCCTATAGGTGCTTCTGGGAACAAAATATAGCTCTGTGTGTGTAATGGGACTAACACACTTCAAGTCCTATAGGTGCTTCTGGGAAGAAAATATAGCTCTGTGTGTGTAATGGGACTAACACACTTCAAGTCCTATAGGTGCTTCTGGGAACAAAATATAGCTCTGTGTGTGTGATGGGACTAACACACTTCAAGTCCTATAGGTGCTTCTGGGAACAAAATATAGCTCTGTGTGTGTGATGGGACTAACACACTTCAAGTCCTATAGGTGCTTCTGGGAACAAAATATAGCTCTGTGTGTGTAATGGGACTAACACACTTCAAGTCCTATAGGTGCTTCTGGGAAGAAAATATAGCTCTGTGTGTGTAATGGGACTAACACACTTCAAGTCCTATAGGTGCTTCTGGGAACAAAATATAGCTCTGTGTGTGTGATGGGACTAACACACTTCAAGTCCTATAGGTTCTTCTGGGAACAAAATATAGCTCTGTGTGTGTGATGGGACTAACACACTTCAAGTCCTATAGGTGCTTCTGGAACAAAATATAGCTCTGTGTGTGTAATGGGACTAACACACTTCAAGTCCTATAGGTGCTTCTGGGAAGAAAATATAGCTCTGTGTGTGTAATGGGACTAACACACTTCAAGTCCTATAGGTGCTTCTGGGAAGAAAATATAGCTCTGTGTGTGTGATGGGACTAACACACTTCAAGTCCTATAGGTGCTTCTGGGAACAAAATATAGCTCTGTGTGTGTGATGGGACTAACACACTTCAAGTCCTATAGGTGCTTCTGGGAACAAAATATAGCTCTGTGTGTGTAATGGGACTAACACACTTCAAGTCCTATAGGTGCTTCTGGGAAGAAAATATAGCTCTGTGTGTGTAATGGGACTAACACACTTCAAGTCCTATAGGTGCTTCTGGGAACAAAATATAGCTCTGTGTGTGTAATGGGACTAACACACTTCAAGTCCTATAGGTGCTTCTGGGAAGAAAATATAGCTCTGTGTGTGTAATGGGACTAACACACTTCAAGTCCTATAGGTGCCTCTGGGAACAAAATGAAGGAGCTCTGCCTGCCTGCCACGAACACACTACAAGTCCTATAGGTGCTTCTGGTAACAAAATATAGGAGCTCTGCCTGCCTGCCACGAACACACTACAAGTCCTATAGGTGCTTCTGGTAACAAAATATAGGAGCTCTGCCTGCCTGCCACGAACACACTACAAGTCCTATAGGTGCTTCTGGTAACAAAATATAGGAGCTCTGCCTGCCTGCCACGAACACACTACAAGTCCTATAGGTGCTTATGGTAACAAAATATAGGAGCTCTGCCTGCCTGCCACGAACACACTACAAGTCCTATAGGTGCTTCTGGTAACAAAATATAGGAGCTCTGCCTGCCTGCCACGAGCACACTACAAGCCCCTCTTTCTCAATCAATCTTTGTAACTGAATCTATCTAACTCAATCTCTGTAAGTGAATCTCTCTAACTATCTAAATGCAGCAGAGTGTCACAGAATCTGCCTGCTCAATCTGCGCCGGAACAGCATGTGACCGGCGCAGACGGCGTGGCGGCGTTTTATAGGGGGGGGCGTGTACTACAGCCCCTGAGCTGTAATTGGCTACAGGCGTCCTGCCTGTAGCCAATTATGGCTCTTCGAGTTTCCGGGGCTGTGATTGGCCAAGCATGCGGGGTCACAGTGCATGCTTGGCCAATCATCAGCCAGCAATGCACTGCGTCGGCCGCGCCGGCCGCAATGCATTGCGGGGCCGCTCGCATCACACGAACGTGATGCGAGCGGCCAAAATAGTTCTGGGCTCGCCGAGCGAGCGAACGCCCGGTGCTCGATGCGAACGTGGGTTCGCATCGAGCACCGGGCCCATCCTTATTCCTAACATTAGGTTAACTCCTACAGTACCATGTTTAGATTATTTGATGTCTGAAGCTACTGCATTCAGATGTACAACCCCAGGCTGAAATCTAAAAGTACCGATCATCTGGTACCACAAGAAATTGATCTACTGCCAAACTGCTGTTTCAAAGAGATTCCTATTATTTGCCTGAAAAAAAAACAGAAGTGATATTTGGTGTATTTTCTATGTTGTGTACCCTATCTAAGCTCTGTACTGTGTATTATATGTGTGTTCTTCATGGTGTGTCCTATGTAAGCTGTATCCAGTGAGTGTGATGTGTGTGTTTTGTGAATTGTACACTCTGTTCAGTGTTTACTTAATGTTGTATGATGTGTATGGTGCAGGGGTAGGATAGGTTGGGGGCAGGCTAGTACTTATAAAATAAATATGGGTTTGTAGTCCTGGGTGGAGATACCCCACAATCCAGAGTTTCATTAGAGAGGAGCTTGAAGTCAATGAAAGTAGCTACCTTGTGCTGGCCTGAGAACGCAGTACCTGTCAGAGGGACATCTGTAAGGTGGGTTTGCACCCTGGCCCTGTCCTGCTGTACTGCAGGACAGTCAACCACCTATTGTTTAGAGAAACTACTCTATATTATGTCATCTTCTCCTGGCCCGAAGCCCATTCACACACATATTCTCTTCCTGAGGCCTGTTGCCTTTTATAAACAAAAATCCAGACAAGTTACATCTTCACTGTTTTACTACATAATTCCTCTCCAGCACTTTTCATAGGTTACAGGCACATTGCAGCAGTTTTATGCCGCATACACATGGTCGGAATTTCCGATGGAAACTGTCCGATGGGAGCTTTTCATCGGATTTTCCGACCGTGTGTATGCCCATCGGTCTTTTTCTGTCGGAATTTCCGACGGACTTTGGATTGAGAACCTGTTCTTAATTTTTCCGACGAAAAACCTTTCTATCGGATTTTCCGATCCTGTGTAGGCAATTCCGACACGCCAAAAATCATGCATGCTCAGAATCCAGTACGAGACGGAACCGTTCGGTCTGGTAAAACTAGCGTTCGTAATGGAGATAGCATATTCTTCACACTGCATTTTTTTAAATTGTTCAATGCCGCGCATTCTCTTCTTTATAATGCTAGAAGAATGAAGTTGTTTTGCTGCTCATATTCACACAGAGTTTTCACAAACGTATTTCTTTATTATTTCTAGGTCTCTCCTGAATAATATTTATTTTAGAATTTAAGCCAGATCTGCATAAAATATATATATTTTTTTTAAAGTGCTTTTTTTTCTTTACTAACAATATTTGTATTATTGTATTATTTTCTCGTGCTCTCCTTTTTATTTTTTATGTTACGTTTCCACAACACCATTATTATGTATTATTTGTAAACCTGTTTGTTGTTGGTGTCCCTTGTTAATTTTGACCTTGTATTTTTGAAATGTATCTGCCTACTCACCCAAAATAAATTTATTTGCTATTTGTAGAAAAACACATAGGCAAGTATTTTCTGAAACCAAAAACAAAATGTATTTTACATCATAATAACAAAATAAAGATAAAGGCAACGCTGGAGAAATTGCTTGAATTTGCGCAGCCTTTGGCCCCCAAGGCAGACATCAAAAAATTGGTAGCTTGAGAAGTCCAATCTGGTCCAGGAATCCCAGAGAACAGGAGCAGCAGCAGATGATATATGTACCCAGGCTGTGGTACTACAACAGGCTGTGTGTTCTTTGAGACCAGACTGAAGGCAGGGGATCACTTTCTGGTCTTCCGTGCAGCCTTCCCCGCAGCCCTCCCTGCAGCCTTCCCTGGAGGCTGTAGCTCTGGAGGTGGCCTTGTGGCAGGAGGAGGAGGATGGGGGAGAGAACACAGGTGTTCGTCTTCACAAATGTCCCCACTCAACCCCTTGTGGATTGTAGTAAAAAGGAGTTTCTCACATTTTCGCCGTTGGCCCTCCTCCATTTGTTGTAAATTTGAGGCTATATAGATGCCATAGGACTCTACAGCATCAAGGGGGGATTGCAGGGCCTCATTAGCCTCCTTGATGAGGGCCAGTCCTGCCTCCTCAGTTTTTGTGCCCTTCCTGGGTCTTTTGTATGGAAGGATGAGGGGAGGCACCTGGGATTGGGTGTTACTGGGCCCTGCCACCTCCTGGCTGACAATTCCACCTGCCTCCTCCTGTGTGCCACTAGCCAGAGCCTCGTCCTGGCTGAGGTCATCCTGTGTATGAAAAAGGGACATAGTTTTAGTTTTTGGTTCATCAAACACACACAATTTTCAGCTCATGACTGTTGCAAATTTAATGTTAAAGAAATAGAAAAGACTATCATTGTGAGCCCAGCATTTTTCCTTCTTGTCCTAATCTTTTTTGGCCACCTCTGTCTATTGATATGTGAAACACTTTTTGTTAATTCCTTCATTTATTAGCAATAATAACATCTACTTACCAACAATCATTTTTTTTTTCACAGAAAAATGATGTATAAAAAACCTATACCTGACTCCATCTGGGCTCCTCGATCTCTTCCTGTATGGAAGGCCCAGGTTGGTCCACAGATGCCTCAGCTTGGGTTGATGGAACGCTGGATTGAAGGCTGGTTGGAAGGCTTAGTAAAAAAATGAGTGCATCATGTTAAAGATATGTATATGTCTGCATAAAGTAGAAATAAAATATTAATCATTCAAAAATTGATCAGATGATCAATATAATAGGAACGCGTGGGTATACATATGCATACATGCACACCCATAAGCACATAGGTGCAGCGCATGCAAAAAAGGTCACAAATATGTCATAGATATGTGCACTGCATCTGTACATGTTATGCCCCATACACACGGTCGGATTTTCAGAGGACCAGTTCCGTCGGATCATTTCCGCCGGACGTTGTCTGATGTTGGTGTTGCGTACACACGGTCGGACAACGTTGTTGGAATTTCCGGTCTTCAAGAACGTTGTGACGTAAGTCGTCTTCCACAAGACTAGAAAAGGGAAGTTCAGCACCACGTCCTGCACCCGTTGGGCTCCTTCTGCTGATCCCGTGTTTATCGCGAGTTAGTTGAAGTTTGGGGACTTACGATTCGCGCTTCTCAGTTTTGTGACTCAGATCGTTACTGCTCTTCAGTTTGTGCTTGTCGTGCGTATCTGTTTATTAGTGCGTGTAGTCAGTTCGCATTTGTTGGTCATTGCGGCCTATATCTTGATATAGGACGCTTTATTTTCACTGCTTATTGTCTGCTCGTTTCTGGTATTCATTTCGTTCTTTCAGGCCTTGCTGTTTATCGGTGCTTTCTGTTTGTCCGTTCTGACCAGCCGACCGTTTGTGAGTGATGTTTCCCGTACGTACTCGTCGCCGAGTTTGTGCTGTACGCGGAATTGGTGTCGGGCTTTTAGCTTTGAGCCAAGACCCGTCCATGAACAGAGTGACGAGGAGTATGTGGACCAAGAATTGGTTGCTTCAGCGTGATCAGTTCTAGCACATGCCTTTGCTTCGTGAGATCCGGGAGAATAATCCTGATGATTTCAGGAACTTTCTCCGGATGACGGACCCCGTTTTTCACCGTCTTTTGGCTTTGCTGACCCCTTTTATCAGCCGGCAGGATACCTGCATGAGACAAGCCATCACAGTACACGTTGAGGTACTTGGCGACAGGGAGAAGCCTTCAGGATGAAGTTCTCCTCAGGTATCTCTCCCCAGGCCCTGGGAATCATTATTCCAGAGACCTGTTCTGCCATCATCCAGGTCCTGCAGGAGGACTATATTAAGGTAACATTTCTCCTTTACTATTCCCTTCTATGTATGCTCTGTTTGCTAATGTCTTGTATTTTGACCTCCTTCCCTAATTACCATGATTGCAATATGCTCTAATATGCTGTGCCCCTTTTCTCCTTCATGCATTTTTGCCTTTACTTACCTCCCCAGCATGCTCTTCTGGCCCAATAGACACCTATGGCCTAGTCACTTAAGCAATGTATTTTGTCTGCTGCATAGTATTGTTTTCCCCCAAACACCCCCTAAAATATGCACAAATGTTTGCTGTGTGTTTTACTTCGTGCATAGCCCCTTTTTTTCCCCATTTTTTTTTTGGGGGGGGGATGCCAAACTCATTAGGAACCCCCTCCCCCAACTGCTCTGTCAGATGCTACCAATCCTCTATCTGCTGGCTTTCCCAAGGTCAATACACACTATATACCTACCTCTTTATAGTGTGCATCTTTAGGGATGAATTCAGCAAAGCATGTAGTGCAAGGGGCTGGCTCCATACTTTCTATTTGCTCTTTTTTTTGGTTATTTCCCTCCTATTAGCTTGCTAGGTAATTGCAGAATGTCAAAATGTGTTTCCCTTTTTTTGGGGGGGGGGGGGGGGGATTGGAATGTTCTTTTATCTTTCCTGTGGGCTGCCAATAGTGTTAAGTAAGGAGGGTCTGGCCAAACTAGCACACATTATTGAGCCATTTTGCAATCAATGAAGTGCAGAGGGTTACCTGTCCAAACCCCCCCCCAAACCCCTAGTTATTGTCAATGGCCCATCAGAAGTGGGGGGATTGATGGGGGTGAGTAATCTGCTAGGGGGACCCTCTACTTTTGGGTGCAAATACTTTGAAGCTTAAATTGTAAAAGTCTGATCTTGTTCCAAGATGTTTAGTGTCTAATCTGCTTGCAATGTTTATGTGCAAAGTGACAATTTTTTTTTTCTTGTTTCACTCCACAGTTCCCTTCCACGCCACAGGAATGGCAGACTGTGGCCTCCCACTTTGCCAGCCGTTGGGACTTTCCTAACTGCGGAGGTGCAATTGATGGGAAACACGTCCGCATCGTCCCACCCCCCAACTCGGGGTCCTACTATTATAATTATAAGGGGTTTAATAGTGTAGTGATGTTGGCGGTGGTGTCGGCGACATACGATTTTTTGTATGTGGACGTCGGGATGAACGGCCGGATCTCGGATGGTGGTGCCATTGCGCACACGGAGTTCTACTGGCGTCTCCAAAGTGGCAGTCTGTGCTTGCCACCTCCAGAGGAGAATGCTGAAGGACTCCCCTTCGTCTTTGTTGCAGATGAAGCGTTTGCGCTGACTCCCCATCTGATGAGGCCCTTCCCGATGAGGCCCTTCCCGATGAGGATGCAAGAGTTTTCTCCCCCTCTTCATTGATAAGTACAGGGAAATGCCCCTATTATGGCAGGCCAAACACCCTGATTACAGCAGCAAACCAAAGAGGTACGCAGCCATGAAGAAACTTGTGGAATTTGTAAAGCCAACGATCCCCAAGGCAACCGTTCAGAAGTTAAGACTTAAAATTGGCAGCCTGAGGAGTACCTATTTCAGGGAGCGCAATAAGGTCCTGAAGTCCCAAGCATCTGGAGCTGCAGCAGATCAGGTCTATGTCCCCAAGCTCTGGTACTATGAGAGGCCCCATTTTCTCAAAGACCAGGCTAATGTCAGGGAGTCACTCTCGACTCTTCCTTGCACGCGTCCTTCCATGCACGCCACCCCTGCTGAGGCTTCCGAGGAGCAACCTGGGCCTTCCAGTCTGGAAGATGTGGAGGAGCCCAGCTTGAGCCAGGTATAGTAGTTTTGTACCCATTTTTGTGACAAATGAATGATGTTCACTTAATTCAGGATCCACAATTGCTTAGTTCCTAACGTGTTTGACATATCAACAGACAGTAGTGTTGGAGACAGTTGGGGCAAGAATATAAACTGCAGTGCTGAGAATTGTATGGTTTGCTATTTGTAAACATTTTGTCAGGGTCCTAAATAAGGGGATGGCTGGGGGGATGACCACACTCACACATGTTTGTGATAGTGACCATGCTCCGCCTCCTCCTCCTTCTGCCACCCCACCAGCACCACAGCCACAGCGTGCAAGGAAGCGTGGAAGGAAGACAAGAGAGTGACGACCTGGATTCAGTCTGGTCTGAGAGAAGATGGAGCCTCTCGTAGGACCAGAGCCTGGGGACCTAGATGGCATCTGCTGCAGTTACGGATGTTTTGGACTTCAGGACCAGATAGCACTCCCTTATTATTTAGATAGGTACTCCTCAGGCCACCAATTTTAGAAGCTTCAAAAATGATGTTTGCCGTGGGTGTCCAAGGCTTTGCAAATTCCCCAAGTTTCTCCATCGCTGCGTTCCTCTTTGGTTTGTTGCTGAGACCTAAATAAAGGTATTTTTGAGTTCAAAAAATCATGTGTTTTACTTTTCTACAATGACAGTTTATTTGTGAGTATGCAGGTACATTTCACAAATAATAAAGTCCAATTAACAAGGGGCACCAACAACAAACAAACTCCTAGTAAATTTAAGCAACAAATACAAATGATAATAATGTTGTTTTGCTAAGTTGAGACACACAACCCCCCTCAAAAATCAAAATAAATTATCCTGAAAATATGTATTCCAAACAAAAAAACAAATATGACAAATCATCCAAAAAATATAACAAACATTCTTTTACGATCTGAGGAAAAATAAACATCTAGTCAAGAAATCCTGAAAAAGAATAAAGAAATAAGTTTGTGAGAAGTGAGTGTGAATAGGAGCAGCTAAAACACGTCATTCTTCTTGCATTGTAAAGAAAAAGAGAATGCGCTGCATTAAAGACATTTTAACATTGCAGCGTGACGAATGTGCTGTGTCGATTAGGAATGGTAGTTTTACCTGACCGAGCGCTAGCAGCTCGGGGCAGCTAGTCCCGGAAGTGGGTGCAGATACCTGTATTATACAGGTAACTGCACCCCCTCCCCCTGAAAGGTGCCAATTGTGGCACAGGAGGGGGGAAGGAATCCGATAAGCGGAAGTTCCACTTTAGGGTGGAACTCTGCTTTAATTGTGTTGGTTTAGGACATGTAGACAAAAGGTCTGGACTGGAGACACATCCCAGCAGGAGATGTGTAAGGAGGGGCTGCCTGCTTATCATAATCCCTTCATGTGTTTAAACTATAGTTTCTGTTTCAATGTACAAGTGTTCAGTTCCCATTGGTTCTTCCTTGTCTCCATTGGTTCTTCCTTGTCCCCTACCCCCTCTATGACAAGGCTAAGAGGAGTGTCCCTAACTGTGTTTAAAGGTGTATGTTTTTGTATTTAATAAACAGTTTATGCTCTGCATGTTTAACCGTTGACACCTATGTGGCTTGTCTCGTGATTGAGGAGTTAAGGGCTGGTTATGGCAAATCTGGGTGCATTTCGAGGACAGGAAGCACAGGTCTGGCGGAGATGCCCAGCAGGGGTATCCGTGATCCATCACACTGTATATATAAAACATCTTCCGAAATTCACATTTCGTATAGAATGAATTCAAATTTGAATAGAAAAGATTAGAATAGAATAGAAAATTATAGAATAAAAAACAATATAACAGAATAAAATATAACAGACATTATATTTATTTCAATTCTGTTCTATAGTTTTTCTATTCTATTCTGTTCTATTACTTTCAATTCTATTCTATTCCTTTTCTTTTCAAATTCAAATTCATTCTATACAAAATTAAAATTTTGGAAGATGGCTTCTGCAATTCAAATTTCGTATAAAAGGGATTTGAATAGAAATAGTATAATATATATTATATTTTATTCTATTCTGTTCTATTGTTTCTCTGGTCTATTCTTTTCTTTTCTATTCTATTCGAATTCAGATTCATTCTATATGAAATTCGAATTTCCGAAGATGGTTTTGTATATATATTTATATATTTTTTTCTATTTTGTCCTATTGTTTTTCTATGCTATTATTTTCTATTCTAATCTTTTCTATTCTAATTCGATTTCATTCTATACAAAATTCGAATTTCGGAAAAT
Organism: Lithobates sylvaticus; assembly: GCA_028564925.1. Taxonomy (NCBI): domain Eukaryota; kingdom Metazoa; phylum Chordata; class Amphibia; order Anura; family Ranidae; genus Lithobates; species Lithobates sylvaticus. The sequence goes on from CM053030.1 coordinate 143,132,556, forward strand.
ACATAGTTTACTTTTCGAATGCGGTCAAATTTTTCCTAATTTGATAATTTTTTCTAATTCGGTAGATTTTTTTTCGAATGCAGTAGATTTTTTTCGAATGCAGTTGATTTTTTTTCGAATTTGAGCAAATTTTTTAGAATTTGATTGAAGTTTTTCGAATTAGGTCGAATTTTTCAATTTCGAATACAAAACGAATCCCGAAAACAAATGTAACTAATGCAACAAATTTAACTAAACTGATTTAGTTAAATAACGAATCTAAACAAAACTAAACTAAACATAATTTTTCATCCTGCACATGTCTTCTAACCCCATCCTGTTCAATTAAACTGATACTGAAGGCTCTTTTTTTTTTCTCTGAAAATTATAAACATGCTATATTTACCTTCTCTGTGCAATGGTTTTGCACAGAGCAGCCCTGATCTTGCTCTTATCGGGTCCCCCCGCTGGTGCTTCTGGCCCCTCCCCCTTGCCGAGAGCCCCAATAGCAAACCACTTTCTATGAGGGCAGTCATGCGTACTTGCACCTGAGCCGGTTCTGTGTGTCCGTAAGACATACAGAGCATGGCTCGGCCCTGCCCCACACTCCCTCCTCACTGACTGTGATTGACTATGTCTCAGCCAATGAGGGAGAGACCCAGGAAATCAGCTGCTCTTGTGCACATCGCTGGATCAAGATTTTTTTGCCCGTCTCTTGTATGTGTGGGGAACGCAGAATATGGGGTGCCTTTCCTGACCATTCCTTGCATTCATTAACAATTTTGACTTATTGTGTTAAACTTAATGGGGACTTCCTCCACATTAGAATGTATATCTTATATTTTGTTTTTGTTTCTCTATTCAGAATCTACAGTTTTGGACAGGTTTATATAATTTCCCTGAGGAAGCCAATGTCTTTGGCGAAACATGTAGGAATGTGATTACCTGTATTATCTATTGGCCTCTAAACATCATCAGGCCTTTTTTCCTTGTTATATGTCCGTGGTTCATTTTTGATTGCACACAATGTCTATTTATGTATTTGATGTCAATATTTCTATTTTTTTTTAAAATAATATATAAATTTTTTATGTAATCTTTGAGAAATCTATTAATCTACTGACACCGCTATAATCCCCGCCTTCCACCCCTACATTTTCATAATTAAATTAAACATAGTCAGCTATACAGAATTTCCCTATACCCAAGCAAAGTGTAATCAGTTCTTTGACTTTAAATAGAGTCAATGAGTGAAATGGCAAGTAAAGTAACGTGATAACCCTTATGAACAGTACAATGTATAAATAACTACACTGTCTTAGAGTGCACTCAAAGGAAAAGGGAGGGGGGTTTATTAAAGTGTGGTATTTCTTTAAAACAAAGTAAACAGGCAAAGGGTTAGGGGAATTCCTTGGCCCTGACACTTCATCTGGCTAAGACATTGGAGCACTTTGAAGAAGTCTCTAAGGTGTTAGAGATCATTTGTGACTGACTGTGTAGATCCTAGCTGCTTAGTCTCTGATGACAGGAGCAAATAGTGACAGTCATAGATAATGGCGCAAGGGCCTCTCACCAATCCCAGCCACATAGCAACAATGGTTCCTCCGATACCCGCAACTTGCACTGCAGGGGTGATATCCTCGCTGCCGCCCTGTTCCCTGGCTCACAGGTCACAGCGTGGGGATCTGGTCTCTCTCCCTTAAAGTAATGGCTCCTGTCTCTCTCTCTCTTCCTTCAAAATCACCTCAGCCTCTTCAACACTCCCTGAAACCCTTTTCCTCAGTGTCCTCTGTGTCTCATCATGTTCAGGAAGTAAAGGAAATGCATGTCCTGAATGGGCCAATGACAGAATGCCTGTTATACACACTTAACCTGGTGTGCCTTGGGAGTTGAGGTTCTTGAGAAGGTCAAGGCAAAGAACAGAGGACCCATTCTATCCAGTGGCTTCTACAGGCATAGCGCTACATCTGTAACTGTCATGGTTAAATGTTCTTATAGCTATTTTTTCCTAGGATCGAAAGATAGGGAATGACCCTTGAATGACCCAATGAACTACATTCTCCCCACAAAAGGCAACAAAGGAACAATTACATAAATATTACAAACATTACAGGTATCATTCGTTATGTTTATGTGAATAATGAAACTTGCAAAATATATTTTTTTATAAATAGACCCCTTATGTGTTTTGTATATGCTATGCCACACGATGTGCAGTGTACTCTATAGATTCTCTACAGTGTATCTTGTGAGCATTGTGTATGCTGTGTACATTACATGCTGTATATGTTTCATTGTGTATGCTGTGCATGTTCTATGCTATGCATATTTTATACTGTGTATGCTCTGTGCTGTGTTTGCTGTGTTTTGTACATGTTTTGTACTGTGCATACTGTGTATTGTTTGTGTTGCCTGCTCTGTATTGTTGGTTCATTGAGTAGTCTATCTGCAAAATGTGCATTCTTTATGCTGTTAAGGCTGTCTGTGCTTTGTGCTGTGTATGCTGCATGTGCTATGTGTTATGTGTTCTATGCGTGCTGTACACTATGTATTTTCTTTGATACATGATTAATTTAGATGTGCCTCCAGGGGGGAAAAGTAAATGGCATCTTCCTACCCTTAAAATAAGCTTTAAGGTAGCTAGCATTGGCAAAGAGGATATAGGGTACAAAAAAAAAAGAAAGAAGCTGGTATACCGCAACAAACCATACACTGGAAAATCATCATCTATCTAAATATATATCATTAAACATATTCTGTATCTGATATATTCAGATCATATCTTATATCATGAGGACCTGCCTGGGCCAACATGTACAGGCAGGATGAAAGGACACAAACAGAAAGCACACACATCTGCTCCTTCTCTAAGCGAAGTGATTGACTGTGGCTCTCAAAGCTGTGAGGTTGAGCATAATTGTGTCTTGTTTTTGTTGTCCTTTTGGGTCCCTCTGTGGACATGTTGTCATAGGCAGCACGCACATGTAGTGGTGGTAGGACTGATGGGACATGTAGTCCTGAGTACAGCGATCACAAGATTTTTTTTTACATTTTGATTATGCTCTCTGCAACCAGAAATGTGGGAAGTGGTGAACAGAAAACCAGAGGATGAGGCTGCTATATAAATTAAATTACAGGGTTTAATTTATAAAATATTTACCTTTCAAATGTCTCAACATTTGTGCAAGTGTAACAAATAATTCCTGTAATGTATGTGAAATGTGTGTAATAGTTTGCTTTCTGCCTTTTGCTGGGCAAATGTAATAACCCCTAACATTCAATTCTTAAGCTGCGTACACACGATCGGATTTTCCGATGGGAAATGTGTGTTGGTGGAAAATCTGACC